>JPJZ01000349.1:0-83586 GCA_000750815.1 Pseudogymnoascus sp. VKM F-4516 (FW-969)
CCGACGCGGCGGCCCCCCCCGCGAAAAATCCTCCATGGACCTCGACATCTCCTCCGAAACACCCACCCCCTCCCCCATGGTCGACAAGCCAAGTCGCAAAGACCGCAATCTCGGCGGCAGCAGCAGCCGCTCCAGCTTACCTCCCAAAGACGGCAGTGGCGCGGGGGGGAGCACTAAGGAAGGCAGTGCGTCTAAGGAGGCGCTGCCCTTCACGCCGAGTTATGAGGTTGACGCTAAGGGGAAGATCACCTTTAATCTCCAGGCGGAGGTGGCGTTCATCCCCAAGAAAACCGACACGAACGTCGAGACGGAATGGATCCAAGGCGTCGTCGTGCGCATCATCGGCGAAGGCAAGAGTCGTCGCTACGACGTCCAAGACCCCGAGCCAGACGAGGTAACGCGCGCACCGGGCGCGATCCACAAGTCTTCCGCCGCGCGCATGGTTCCTATCCCCGAGCTGGGGCGGTCGCTGCCGGATTACCCGCCGGGAAAGATGGTGTTGGCGCGGTATCCGGATACGACGACGTTTTATAGGGCGGAGGTTGTGGCGATGAATGGGAAGCTTGTTAAGCTTAGGTTTGAGGGGGAGGAGGATGAGCAGGTTACGATGGAGGTGGATAGGCGGTTTGTGTTGGATCATCAGGGGGATCATAAGGGGTAGTTGGATGGGTGTTTCTAGGCTGGTGTGTTACGTACGAGGTGTCTGGCTTTTCATTGGGAATACCCCCGGAGGCCCGGTTAGGCGTTGTTGGGACTTGGAGTATGATTAAATTTGGGATATCATTGGGATTACGAAAATGAGATGGTGGGCGGCGGGCATCAGGTGGTGTTTTAAGGAGTGCCATAGCATGGATTAATATATATCTTCACAAACCGTGCCGTTTTTCCGCTACCTCAGCCGTTAACAGTGAACATTCACAAACAAGTAATAGTAAAAGACTGAACTTCAAAACCTTCCTTCTACGTATATACCCCATACGGAGGCACTAAAAAAGTGAAGCCATCCATCATCCCCTCCATGGATCAACTAAAAACTGAAGCTATACTATAATACACACCCACAATCCTCCCACCTCCATCCCCCATCAACACTCAAAATCAAGTAAACCCAAACCCATATATCTATGCAAAAAACAGCAAAACGCCCCGCCCTCGCTCCGAAAGTTATGTGCGTTCGACAGACACGAGAGAACAACCATTGTAAAAACCGTTCTTTCCACTTCAAATGTACCGGTATCTTCTTCCTTTCTTCCTCAATGTACGTTTTTATATCCATCGATGTGCCGTATCATCCACCTCCCTCCAACAAACATTAACCCCCCATCCTCCAGTCGTGTCATTCCAACACGTCGAACATCCCCCGTGACTCTCTCTCATTCACCTTTCTCCATTCTTACAAACTCACTCTTCTTCTCGTCAAGATACAAAGTCAAGACCTTACGCCTTACTCTCCACCTCCTTAATAACCCCCTCAATAGCCTCCCCCAGCTTCTTCGCCTCCCCCTCCGAACTAGTCGCAAGACTAACAGTCGTCATCGGCGACGCCCCCTCCTTCGGCTCATCAACCATCATAATAACCGCAACACTCTTCCCCATAACCCTCGGCTTCGAATTAACAAACGACTTATTCAAGCCCACCGACCCATTCGTGAGACGAATGAGGTACCGCACCGCACCCGTCTTCTCGTTGCGCAGAAGCTTGAGGGTGCCCACCGTGCTGGGGCCCCATTTCTTCTCGGGCGTCATCATGCGCGCTTTGACTTTTGTGAGGACGAGTGTCTTCTCGCCCGGCTCGTCACCGCTAGCGAGGTCATTTTGAGGGAGCTCCGCACCAGGCTCGTTCTCATCGTGGCTTGCGGCGGCTTCATCAGCCGTACTCTCATTCTCCGTCGTGACGCCAGGGGTAGTAGCGCGGGACGCGCCAAGCGAGGAAGTCGGACCCAATCCCCCACCGTTGGAGAGGAAGCTGAACGGCGCAGACTTGGGCGCAGTCGGTGTAGCAGCGCCCGATTGTGCTGCGGAGGTCGGAGCACCAGACCCGAAGCTGAAGCCCATGGTGGGCTTATCCTTTGCCTCCGACGTGGCCGACGCGCCGAACGCGGGAGTAACGGCGTACTTTCCGAACAGCGGAGCAGGCGATGGCGTGGCAGCAGGCGAGCCAGTCACGGCGTGCTTCCCGAACATGGGAGCAGGCGACGCCGCACCAGCGGCCGGAGACCCAAACAGCGACGCAGGCGCGGGCGAAGCCGCGCCAGAAACAGAACCGAACAGGTTCGTCTTTGGGGTGCTAGTAGACGCGCCGAACTTGATCGGCGTATCGGGGTTCCAGGTCTTGTCGGCTGGCTCCGTCGCAGCAGCCGGGGAGCTGGCAACGGATCCGAAGATGCTGGAGCCACCCGAGGCGGCGTCCGGAGCGGCGCGGGACACACGGGAGAAGAGGCTGCTCGCGGCCTTGGGTGTAGGGGCCGGTGCCCCATCGCTGTCGTCGTCGGCGTCGTTCTTGCCGCTCGAGGCGTCCGACAGGTGGGCGAACGGGTTGCCTAGCTTTGAACCGATCCGACCCGAGCCCGGAACGTACTCGTTCAAGACTGAGTTCGGGCTCGAGGTTCCAGACCGGCTGCTGCTGGTCAGCCTGAAAGAGATGTCAGCACTGTGTACTTTATAGGAGTATTTGCGCTTGATGGTGGACGGGGAAGGTGGGATTTGGGCTCAGGCTTGGTGGAAACTTCCACCCCAGTCAGCTCCTGACTAGAAGGCGTCTTTTGCTGATGCTCGAACTCTAAGAAAAAGCCCAAGAAGCCCGGCCTAGTAAAATAGGGCACACATTACTTAACATGCGCCTCAGGAATCTCAGGTTGCGTCTTATAATGAGCCAGCTTTACAAAGCCAACATCAAAAAAGTCACCTCATTATTACCATAGGGGGGGTTGGATAAGATAGAACATGGAATTAGAATACATACCCTTCATTCCCACCCGTCGGAGCCTTTGCTGCCGCCGACTGAGCCGGAGCAGCAGGAGCCTTCACAGCCCCAAAAGTCGGCACAGCCAGCGCCGGCTTCTGCTTAAGCGCCTCACGCTTCTCAGCAAGCTCCTTGTGGTATCTCTTCTCCCACTCCTCCTCAGTCTCGTCGTCCTCATCCCAATCTTCGTCCTTGGCCTTCTCCATCGCCGCATCAGCGGTCTTCTTGGCAGACTTGGCGAACTGAGACATGAAATCGGTTGATCCGGCAGCTGAGGGCTGCGTGGGCTTGAAAGTGAAGCCTCCTGCCTTGGGCTGGGCTGCGGGTGCTGGGGTGGGAGTAAACCCTCCTGCCTTGGGCTGGACTGCGGGTGTAGGTCCAGGTGTGGGAGTAGCGCTCGCAGGTTGGACCTTCAATGGAGAGGCACCATTCGGGGTCGATGCAGCCTTTGGTGGAAGCTTCAGCGACGCGAATGGGTTAGGACGTGGCTTATCGTCACCAGTCTTAGTGAGCGAAAACATTGGCTTCTCTGGAGTAGAAGTTGGGGTGCCTCCAACGATGTTGCGGAACAAGCTTGATGTGGCAGAGCCAGGCTTGCCATTCTTCGGTGTGGATTCATCGCCAGTTGGGTCATCCTTGGTAAGCTGGACATCAGCCTTGCGCTTGGCCTTTGGTGTTGGGGTTGGTGCAGCTTCGGCGGGTTTTGGTGCAGCCTCCACGGGCTTGGGTGGTGTAGCCTCAGTGGGCTTTGGTGTGAACACATTCTTCAAGCCGGATGGCACCTTTGGCTTGTTCGCGTTTGGAAGAGGAGCCTAGATTGGAATTAGCAAGCTGAACAGGAAGATAAAAAAATTAATGATAGTGAGTGGAATATGCCAAGATGGGCAAGGTTAGATCAGGTGAAATGAAGGTGAGGTTGTGATTAGAACACGCCCAGATCGACAAATGAAGATCAGGTGAATCTGAAAAATTCAAGATCGAAGTGCAAAAATATGAATCTCAAGATCAATCACATACCTTCTCAGCATTCGACTTCGCAGGCGACCCAAACAAAGGAGCCTTTTGTGGCTGGACCTTCTGCTCCGCAGGCTTCTGCCTCTTATTCGAGCCCTCGCCATTCATCCCAGCATCATCAGCCAGACTATCAGCCTTGCGCTTCTCAACCCTCTTAAATTGCACAACGCTCCACTGCTTAACGCCATCCTCCCAGTCGGCGAGCTGCTCTTTGATCCTCATCTTCTTCGCAGGCTGAGTTGCAGTTTCCATCTCGAGCTCAGCGCGTCTCTTGAGGGCTTTGAGTTGGATAGCTGCGTACGCTTCCAGCTGCTGGCGGGGAGAAAGGGTGGGAGGGAAGTACTTGGCGACGATGCGTGCGATTTCCTTGATGTGAGCTTTGGAAAAGATTTCGTTCTCATCGTACTCTGCGGCACGTTCGAGAACGAGTTGCTGGAATTCAGAGTTATCCTCCATGTTGGATGTATCAGGTAGTTTAACCAGATCAGTTGAAGAAGTTGTAGTTGTTGTAGAAGGTGTGAATTGAAAAGTTTGGTTGTTGCGTGCAGGTGATTTTGTTTGTTGTTGGAAGTTGTTGGTGGTGGGTGGGTTGAGTCTTGTGGATGAATTTATATCGCCCAATTTGGAAGTCAGAGTAGACGCGTTTACGTTTCGCGAAGGTGATTTAGCGCCATTGTTAATTTCGGACAATGCAGTATTACCATTCGCTAATGGTTTCTCATTAGCATTGTCAATGGCATCAATAGAAGAGCCATTTCTTTGTTCCGGCTGCGAAAAAATTGTAATCGCTTCAGCAGGCTTACCGAAAAGACTTCCAGCTGCCTTGGGTGCCTCTGCGACTTTGGGCTTTCCAAATAAATCTGTTGCTGGGGGCGCAGCTTTAGGGGTCTGAGATCCAAACAAGTTTGAGCTGTCGGTCTTCTCACTTCCAAACTTTGCAGGTGTTGATGCAGCACCAAAATTGCTAAAGATACTCTTTGCCGGACTTGGAGCAGGCTGAGCTGGCTGTGTAGCAGCATTATTAATAGATTGAACCTTGAAAAGATCATTCGCGATTGTAGGCTTCTGTGTAGATGCTCCAAACAAGCTTGGTGTAGGCTCAGCAGCAGACTCAGTGCCAGACATATCCTTCTCAGGGCTAACAGATCTCGAGGTGTTGCTCCCGAAGAAATTGCTCGACGGCGCAGGGGACGTCGCAGTTTCTGGCATTTTGATATTCGCAAACGGGTTGCCCCCTGTAGGTGCAGCAAATGGGTTCAATGGCGCCGCGTTCTCCTGGCCTGCTGGCTTGCCAAATATGTTGGAAGCTGGAGTAGCAGCACCCGGAGTGGGCTGGGCAAAGGGATTAGCTGGAGCAGCGGCGGCTGGCGTCGCCTGTCCGAAGAGATTAGGTGCTTGCGTTTGCGCAGGCGTTGAGGATGGTGCGGCAGACTGTCCAAAACTGAACGCGCCTCCAGCAGGCTTGTTGGCCGCGGGTGTCGCGCCAAAGTTGAAAGACGCAGGAGACTCAGCACGCGAGGGTGTCTGAGAACCGGGCAAAGATCCAGCTTGCGACCCGCCTTGTGGCTGGGTCTGGCCAAAGGTGAACGATGGTGTCGCTGGCTTCTCAGCAGGAGTCCCATTTCCAAATGACGAGAATGGGTTCGCTGCTGGGGCAGCAGGCTGAGTGGCTCCAAAGCTGAACGATCCGGGCGCTTGTGTAGTCGGTGCTGTGCTTCCAAAGCTCAGCCCAGGTGTGCTCGAAGGTGCCTGCGAAGTCTGTTGGAAAGGGTTGTTTACGGGCGCAGCTTGCGGCGTAGATTGGCCAAAGGTGAAGCCGCCGGTCGCTGGCTTTGCCTGCGTGTTCTGGCCGAAGGAGAATGGATTACTCGCGGGTTGCGACTGATTAGATGAAGCCCCGAAGGAGAAGCCACTGCTTGGTGCCTGCGGTTGGGGCGTAGAGCTGAACGGGTTCGATGGCGCAGCCGCGTTTTGTCCAAACATCCCTCCGCCTGCCTGTGGAGCAGGACTCGCGGTACCCGACCCAAACGCACTCATCTGGAATGGCTTATTGCGTCTCGCAGCCTCTTCGTCGACTGTCGCGTTGCCCATGGCCGACGGCGTAGATGACGGAGGGAAGGACACGGATCCGCCAAAGTTTGCCTGCAGAGGAGCAGCAAAGTTGAACGAGTTATTCGCGCTCGCCGCGCCTCCGCCAAACATGCCTCCCGCGCTCTGGGCGCCAAAACTCGCCGTCGGCATCGGCGCGAAGAGAGGGGCCTGGTTTCCATCGTCGGCGCCGCTGTTGGAGCTGGGTTTCGTCCTCCGCGTGGGCGCCTTGATCTTCCTAGCAGCCAGCTGGGCTGCGTTCACCTTGCGTGGGGTGTCCGACATGATGTATATGTGATGGGTGTATGTGTGTCGCGACGGAAAGGGAGCTCGATCGAGATGAAAAGGGTGTCTATTGTGTCATTCGAGACGGCGCGTGAGATCAGGCTCACTTCGAGGTGCGGAGTGGAAGGCTTCGAGAAGTTGTATTAATGCGGACGTGCAAGTGTAAACAAACCGCAGGGTCGAGATGGGGGTTGGCGCGCACAGATGGGGGTGTGTTCGCGTGATGAAAGTTCGAGATGAGGCGCTATTAGTTTCTAGTTCAGCACTTTATTGACGTCGGTTGTTGTTATGTCTGGAACCTGATGGATGAATTGCCCTTGTCGCGTCGGAAAATGTACTGATGATGTAAGAAAAGAAAGAAGAAGGGGTTAGTTTCGGTCAGAAGGACCTTGAAAGAAAAAAATGTCGACGGACGCGGGCTGCTGCGTGGTGGAAGGCAGTAGGAAGGAGCAATGGGAGAGTCGTCTCGGTGATCCCTGGATCTCTAGGAAATGTTAGGTTGTGGTGGACAGACACGGACGACAGAATTCTGATGGGGGGCAACAGGGATTGGTGGGCGATGGGCACTACGGGGGAGGAGGAGTCAAGAAAGCAGCAACTCAGGCACCAACCACAAACTCCAACCAGCCAAAAGCAGCCAAACAAGCCAAAAAAAGATCCCGCCAAAACCCTTCTGCAGGGTTCAACCGTTGACTCTTCTACTGGTTTGTTTACTTTGGAAATAATTAAAAAAAGCAGTGAAGTGAATAACCATACTTGATGCCCTAAACAAGGGTTAAAATAAAGCAATAAACAATTCGCGGTACATTATTGTCTCAATTATACCATTATATACGATATGTGGCCCCTTACATGGCCTCATCAACAAAGCGGAATTCGCGGGTTCTACAAGTTCGCTGTTAGTAGAGGGCGGAAGGCGGAAAGTGTCACAGCATTAGCATTTTCCAGCCGCACTTTTCGGTCCTTAAGGGCAAAAGTTAACGATGCAACGATGCAAGCAATTAATTTTTGCCGGTTGATTACATCACCAACGCTCAAGAGTGGCCAAAACACGTGCCGGGTCGAACCTAAAATTGAAAATAAGAAATTATCCCTTCTGCGGCTCTGCCTTGGATGTTCATAGTAACGATATATTTCCAGGATGTTGACCCAGTTGGCAGCGAATAACGAAAACCGATATTCCATATACCTGGCAGTAAAAATGGAAACCCTCACGTGACTCGGATAAGAGATGATGAAGTACGTACCGAGCAACTTGATAAGTATCTCACCGCCTTCTTATCGGTCGATGGCGTAGTTATCGCATTGTATGCCGAACGGACAATCAGGGTTTCGTTCGGCCAGCGGCTAGAGAGACGGCTACGGAGACCCAGAATTGTTGCACGCACGCGAGATGATCACGGATGGGTCACGAGGATACTCTAGGAGGAGTAAGAGGGGAGGGTGGAGCATGGTGTCGTGATGAGGCTGCCTCGGTAGCTGATCGATGGAGGCGGCGAGTCAGGATGGGAGATGCACTGTGTACTGTACTGTATGGTGCTGTATGGTGTGTTGTTCTGTACTATATTCGACATTCGATGTCGTCGTCTTGATGAGGATAGATGAGGCTGCCGGGATGTGGTGGCCGTCTTCCGAGCGCCTGTAATTCTGCAGCGTGTCGAGTGAGACTGGGTGGCGGTATTGGATGGGAGAGAAGGGAGCAAGTGGTTGGGTTCTGGGTATTAGACACCATCAGACACCATCAGACACCAGTAGACACTGGGGCTGCGAGGTTGGTCGTGTGAAGGAGGCCGCTGATCCAACTATTTGAGGCTGGATGGACATTAGATGGGGCATAAGCGTGGGCACTACAGTTCGCACAAGAGATGCTACTGCATCTGTATAGTCTACTGCGTCTGCATACAGTACTGTAGAGTGTACTTGGTGTAAGTCTGACATGTCACGGTGTGTTGCTGCCGATGATCAGCCATATTGCAGCGTCTATTCAATATATTGATATCTTCATATCTATACTATCATTACTGAAGATAGTGATAGTCCACCAGTGATATTAACCACGAGTACAGCAGAATAACATCGATGCATCCAGACCATCGTCCACCTTGTAATCATCCACCATCCGCCTCTTTGTTCGTCAGGTTAAGGGACCGCCAACTACTACACTATAGTAGACTAGACTAAACCGCATTCGATTGAACACTTGGTGGCTTTAGTGGCACTTTCTAGTGATAAAAATGGGGCTACAACCAAACATACGATATACGAAGTACCTCTGCACCAACATGGAGGTTACGGGGTACATCCTCTAGTATAACCACACGCCACACAGCGCCACTCCGTCCTGCACTTTGTATGCTGCACCGTACTGCACTCTGCACTCTGCTCTCTGCACCACTCTCTGCGCACGGCACATCCCCATCCCCCAAGGCACATTTGTTCTCCTACCACCACTTACAACCAACTGACCGCAATCTGACTCCACTTACTGCCACTTTACTGCCACTTACCAAACTTACCAGAACCTTCCTGGCCCGACCCAGATTAGAACCTCCATAAGTACTACATACGTGAACGGTACTTTACCTTCCAATACTATTACTATATCACAATAAAGTACCACATGTGCAACCGGAACACCCAGAACACCCCCAATTGGTACCGGCCGCCTGTATCCTGTATCCTCCTGTATGGTCCTGCACTTGTTCTCCGCGAACCACTTGTGAACCGCCCCGTGCGTGCTCGCTCTAACTGCCTACTACTAACTCCTCTTGCTTCCCAACACTTCCCTATATGAATCACCCATCTTCCCTCCCCTTCTTTCTCATCCTCTTTCAATAAAACCCCATTTGCCTCCAACAACAAGCAATTTCAAATACACATTCTCGATCTCGACCCTCTGTCGTCTTCAACAAAGTTCATTATCGACATCGTTGCCACCTGCGTAAACGAAGCATAACGAACCACCTCGTCACCCCAACTCTCGCCACCTCACCAGTCACCTTGTTGGAGAAACGTACGTCCTCACAGCTCTCGACTCTCGATCCCATAATCAGCCTACAAAAGTCGGCAAGCACACTCCAAACCACCACAAACAACACCACAACCACTACAACCACCTTCTCACCACTCTCCCAAGCCGGCAACATGGTGTCCTCCTCTCGCTCCAGCTCCGCCTCCCCCGAGCCCTCCGAGACAATGCAGATCTTCATCAAGAACCTCAGCGGCGACAGTAAGCACTCCCCATCCCCTCCCCTCTCAAACACCCGCTAACTCTCCCCCAGCCATCCCCCTCACCGTCCCCGTCGACATCTCCCTCTCACACATCAAAACCCTCCTCTCCCTCCGCACCTCCCTCCCCACCACCTCCCTCAACCTCGTCCACGCAGGGAAGCACCTCCCCACCTCCTCCGCCCCCCTCACCGCCCACGGCATAAAGCCCGAATCAACACTCCACCTCGTTGTCCCCATGCGCGGCGGCATGCCGCCTAAGAAGATCCGCTGCACGCACAAGGAGTGTAAGGAGGTTGCGCAGCGGATTGTGGGGGACTGCGGGTTCTGTAATGGGCATTTTTGCGGGAAGCATAGGTTGCTTGAGGATCATAAGTGTACGGGTTTGGAAGACGTAAGTTCTTGTTCCCCTTGCGACCCCGGGTGTGGTGGCGACGTAGCTGCTGCTGTGGCTGCTGCGACGAGCCCGTCAGACGACTCGCCGATAAGCGGGTTGTGGGCGGGTGAGAAGCAGACGCAGTGGTGGCTCGTTGGCCTGGATCTGGAAGAACTTGGGCTAACACCTTTTTGAAGTGCAAGAAGGAATCGCATGATCGCAATGCGGCGCAGTTGAACTCGGAGCGTACGACGGTTATCAAGGGCATATAGACAGACAGACTTTGCTTTGTCGCGGTCACAGGTCCCATACAGCTCAGCTTTAGACAGCTTAGAACAGCCATTTCGATGACGAGCTATGAGCACGAAACACACACGACGCATTCGCAAGGAAACCAGGCGCATCTTTTTGTATATAAACTCTTATTTTTGTTGGATCCGCGGGACTATTTTGGGTCCCCGTTACGTTTTTGCTGCTGGGTGTTTTGCCTTGGGAAAGCGGGTGTAGGGAGCAGCGTATGATGGCGCTTTTATTGGATTTTTGAGGTTTTGATTCTGGATCGGGTGCGTGGGGGGTGGTTTATGGGCATATTTTGCGGCGTACTGATATTTTGGTGCGTTTGCTAGACTTTTGAGATTTTAGGTAGACTACCTATTGATTGTCATCTATGCCTCGATGCCTCATTGCCTCATTTTGAATGCTTGAAGTGAAACATAATGGCGTATGGAGTTGAAAAGCAAGAGATAAATAATAAGACGATGGGAAATATAAAAAACAAATGCGGGAAATAATATAATCATATATCCTCAGTATCAAAAAATCAAAGAAATAGAGTTATAAAATAATCAAACCATCGTAAATATATTATCAAAATTATATAATGCTGAATCTATCCCTCACATATAAATAACACCACCAAGCTATATTTAACACTATCACCAGTCGTTCCTTCCCTTCCCACCTCCACCTTCGTAATCGCACCTGCCACTTCACCCTCCCTCCCTCGCACCCTCCTCGTCGGATATTAACTCCCAATCCAATCCCACACCCCCATCCATCCCATCTGCCAGTCACTGCCGAACCTTAACCCCTCCCCCACAAACTCACCAGACACAAACTCCCTGATACGCAACTCAACCCAGTACGACCACCGACGACTTACCACCTATCGGTACACATATTCTCCGACACCGGCTACCCACCCGAGTGGCTTATGTGGCGAGCGCATATATGCGGGGTGGAGAACAAGAAGGGTATTAATAATATACCCGCTAGCTGAACGGCGGGTAGAAGAGTCATATTCCTACAGTGACATGACGCGAGAATGATTTTTATAAGGTAAGTATTTTCACTGTACTGCACTGTACTGGGTAATTAAGAAAGGGAAAAGAGCAAGGACAGTAAGTGGCGAGGCGGTGGAGAAATAAAAACAGTCATATTTCCTTCCCTGTCATAAGGTGAAAATGTGAAAATGCTTAATTATTATTCGTCTCGGCAAGCATCTTCGGCTCAACTCACCGTACTGTACTAAGAAAATCGTCCAGATGCGGCACTCCCAGCCGGTTGTCACACCGCATCACACCGCATCACATCAGTGCGAGACAGAGAAACCCAATCGCACGGCTGAGCCACGTGCTGTCTCGTCTTAGAAATGTTCAATACCCCTCTTCTCCACACCTCGCATTCGAGCTCGCATTGTCTGCGCATCGTCTACGCACGTTAATCAGGTGAATACGCCTCTCCACACTGCGCACTACTGTCGAATTGGGAGTTGGGTTCTGCACTGTTGAATTGGTTGCAGAGCCTGTGTGAACAGATCACTGCGCATTGCGTCCACTGATGTTATTGAGATAACACCATTGATACGATAATTATGCCGACTACCCGTTTTCATTATGACCCCAATCCCCTTCTTCATCACCACCGTCCATCAATCAATCAATAACCCATCACTCACCAATCTCTCCCCCATCCTCTCACCACCCTGCACGCTCCACGCGAGTGCGGCACCTATCCGCACCCTAGCTCCCCCCTAACCCTCTAAACCCTCCTAGCCCGATCCCACCACCAACAAACCCATGTTGCTCGCTGTTAGCGTCCCCCGAAGGGCGCGCATCCCGCCGCCGCGCCCCGCAATGGCGATGAAGTAAGAGAAATTTCTGGTAGTGTCGGGGGTGGAGTGGAGGGATTGAGTGGAGGGATTGGGGGGGGGGGTATATAGGGTCGGAGGACGCCGCCTGTCGGGTTACTACCGCAGAACAGACGTCAGTTTAAAGACTTTTTGGATATTAAGTTAAGCTGGTTTATTTTGGATACGTTCGTTCGATTTTTTGGGAAGAGAAAGAGAAATACGCTTTTTGGAAGAAGCTCGGGACTACGCGCCAAGGATTTTTTGAAAGAAAAAATTACAGAAGGGATTGATTTTGGGGGAGACTGAGAGTGTGGGGTTTGAAGAGTGGATTATACGTGATGGGTGGTGAGGAGAAGAAAGACGTCCAGGGCCATGGCAGCCTTCCCCTAGAGGACGAGAAAGTCCTACGAACCGACCACGAGCCCACCGCCGAGGGCACAACCACCGTCATCTCAAGCACCACCAGCAACGACGACAAGTCCACCCACGACGCCGACGACGCCCCAACAGGCCTGCACATCCTCCCCACCAAAACCCTCTCCCGCATCTCCCAAACCCGCTCCGGCGACCGGCTCTCCTTCCACGACCCCGAAAAAGGCGTCATCTCCACCGCCGTCCTCCCCTCCCCCTCACACAGCACCCACGCCCTCACCCTCCGCGAAGACGAGAACTACTACCCCGAAGGCGGACTGCGGGCGTGGCTCGTCGTCTTTGGGTCCTTGTGCTCGCTCCTCGCTGCGTTGGGGGTGATGAATACGCTCGGTTCGTTCCAGGCGTATATCTCAAGGAACCAGCTGGAGGGGGTGAGTGAGGGGGAGATTGGGTGGATTTTTAGTGTTTATGCGTGTTTGGCTTTTGGGTTGGGGGCGGTGGTGGGGCCGATCTTTGATAAGCATGGGGCGAGGTGGTTGATGCTTGTTGGATCTGTGGGGGTGGTGGCTAGTTTGATGTTGATGAGTGTGTGTGAGAGTGAGTCTCCTTTTACTGTCCCAACCCCCTTTCTATTAGTTCGCACTGAGAGAGAATCGTACTAACTTGACCAGAATACTGGCACTTCATGCTCGTCTTCGGCATCCTCGGCGGCGCCTCCACATCCCTCATCTTCTCCCCCTCCCTCGCCGCAATAGGCCACTGGTTCAAAGCCCGCCGCGGCTTCGCCACCGGCATCGGCGCCACCGGCGGCGCGCTCGGTGGCATAGTCTACCCCCTCATGCTCCAATACCTAATCCCCCAAATCGGCTGGGCATGGTCCATGCGCACCCTCGGCTTCTTCTCCATGCTCCTCCTCTCCATCGGATGCGTGCTCGTCCGCGGCCGCCTGCCCGCTGAGCGCGGATCGAGCGCGAAACCGGACTTGACTATCTTCCGGGATGGGGTGTTCGCGCTCACGGTGCTGGCGGTGTATTTACTCGAGTGGGCGCTGTTTGTGCCGCTGACGTATATCTCCAGCTACGCCTTGTCCGCGGGCTTTAGCCAGGATTTCTCGTACCAGTGCCTTATTATCTTGAATATCGGGTCGGTCTTTGGGCGCTGGCTGCCGGGGTTTTATGCGGATAAGATTGGCGCGTTTAACACTATGATCGTTACTACCATTCTCTCCGTAGTCATGGTGCTAGGCGTGTGGTTACCCGCCGGCACGACCATGCCAGGCCTCATCATCTTCTGCCTCTTCTTCGGCTTCGCGTCTGGTTCAAACATCGGACTCACGTCCGTGTGTATCGGCAAGCTCTGCCGCACCGAGAATCTGGGAAAATACTTCGCCACTGCCTACACGTTCGTGAGTCTCGGTTGCCTGACGGGGATTCCTATCGCGGGAGAGATTCTCAAGGCGAATGGGGGGGAGTATTGGGGGTTGATGGTGTTTACGGGGGTGTGTTATGGGGGCGGGCTGGCGGCGTTTGTGGTCGTGAGGATTATTAAGGTTGGGTGGGATGTTAAGGCTGTTTATTAGGGAAAAGGGGGAATTGCGGTTGGGGCGCAGATGCTGGGTGATCGGCGGGGGGGCGTTTATTGGCATTTTTTGGGATACGGTTTTTGGGCCTGTCTTTGGGTATTGAAGCCATTCTGTTTCTGAGTCATAGCGAGGTGGTCTGCTTTGGTGCAGGTAATTTAATTATCAGATTAATAATTTATTAGTATTTTATCATTGTCAGAAGGCACCAGTCGCGAGTGCTGATCGTTCGCATGTTTGTAACAGGCAGACACTCTGATCCAGTCGTTCACCATGAGACAAACACTGCAAATCATCTCTAGCGCTGTCAATCCACCAAATATTCCGTCCGATCAGCACCCCACAGAACCTGCCAAACACGCTTCTCTCCCGCCTATAAACCCCCATCCTCCGTCATTCTCACTTCCCTTTTCTCCCCTTTCCTCTCCAGCCCCCTTTGCCAAAAGGCTTAGATCAAGCGTAGTATCTGTTCTTCCCAGTTTAATCGCCGGAACCTGTCCAAATAGACAAAATCACACGATTAATCCAATATTTACAACGTCATCCCGCGACGCGCCGGTGGCTTGCTCCCCGCGCCCCGGGATAGGATGTCTCTGGTATTTCCACAGCATCCCCAAGATGCGAAATCGGCGCCCGCACCGCGTCACTCCTTTTCATCGTGGCTCCGCCTGTGGCGGTGTCGCGAGGAAGAAAGACTGACGGCTGATTAGCCCATCTCCCCATATGCGTCGCGATATCGAAAGTTCTCAATCGCGAGATTGGACCACCCCAGGCGCTGTGGCGGAGCAACTTAGGTGATTACGCGCCCGCGTTCCTGCTTTCCCTTCACGTGGTGGCGAAGCTTCGTATGGTGTTACTGGAGTGGACAGCTCTAGCGAGGGTTTTGGCCGTGGGTGGTATGGGTGGCATCAAGGCATTTTGGGGGGTTGGCCGTGCGCTTCCAATAGGTTGGTTGAGGTGCATTTTATTCCGTGCAGGGGGTTCAACAAGGGACGTGCCGTGGTGGAGGCGCCGTGCTGCAAGGCTTCTAGGGAGCGTGTGGGGGTCGGATTTACGGGACAAGCTTTATGGGAGGATTGTGTACTGGAGTCTAAATGACTGTGGGATTGGGGTTCTGAGGGGAGTCACTATATAGTCGTCCCATCTACTCGTAAGACATGACCACGAGCGACTGAAACATATCTTCATTTATCACTTACCGTACCCCGCAACGATGAGCTTCGGCGTTGGTATCGGGGACATCATCCTCCTCGGCACACTGACCTGGAAGCTGTACAAGAACTGCAAAGAGTCGTCGGCGGAATTCAATCGCATCTCGAGCGAGGTCGCGTCGCTGCACGTGGTCATCAAGGAGACGGAGGAGTACGTTACGGAGACGCAGGGGCTCAGTCCGTCGCGCGATGCGAGACTCACGATCTTGATCGATGGGTGTAAGGAGGTACTTATGGAGCTGGAGGCGTTGCTAAATAACTACGAGAGTCTGGGGACGCAGGCGCAGCGGTCGTGGGATCGCGTGAGATGGGGGTTGGAGGAGCTGGCGGATGTGCGGTCGAGGATCATTTCAAATACCAGTCTTCTTACTGCGTTCAATAGCAGTCTGGCAAAGTATGTTTCTCTCACAGTCGCAAATGGGGGGTGTGCTAACTAATGCCGTCGGACAGTTCGTCAACAGCACGCATCGAAAAGCGACTCAACAAGTTCATCGAAGAAGTCCGCGCCGGCCTCCGCGAAGGCTCCGTAGTAACAGCCTCAGGCGCCACGGAATCCATCGACACGGAAGATGTATGGCTCCTCCTACGCCGTGAGCTAGAGGATGTAGGAATCTCGGCATCAGTCGTCGAGGAACACCACGTCTACATCAGCAACTGGCTCAAGGCGGCCATCTCAAACGGCATGCTCGAGGAAATGGATAACAGCTCGCGACGGTCCGCGGTGGCGGGGTCGTTTGACTCCGGGTACGCTGGCTCGATTGGGGGGACATCGATAGGGAGTGAATCCTTTCGAAGTCCATCGATCGGGAGTTCATCGATCGGGAGCCCATCGATGGCACCCAGCACTCCGACCATTCCTTCCATCACTGTTGCGAATGAGGAGTTTGAGGCGGAATTATCTCGGCATCCGTCGCGGATTCATACTGAAAGCTCTTCTAGAAGTAGTCTCAAGGTTCGGCGGGCTTCGAGCGTGTCTTCTGTGCTATTCAAGATGTTCAAGAAGGAGACGGCGATTATTGAAGCTGCTAGCGATGGGGATCTCTCCAAAGTGGCGAAACTGATCAGTGCCGGCGCCAATGTGAATGCTAGGGATCGATGGGGTGTAAGTTTATCTTCTCGCGCACTCGGAATATTTTGCTGATATGACGCAGTGGTCCGCTTTGAGTATGTGCGGCTATGGTGGGCATGTTGAAATCTGCCGCTTATTGCTCGATCACGGCGCGGATCTGAATAATATGGATGTAGATGGAGACACGCCGGAGAGCCTGGCGACAAATAGAGGCCATGCAAATATTGTGATTATGTTGGAAGAGGAGAGGGCTGCGAGGGATTTGAAAGTACGAGAAGCGGATAGTGATAAACCTCGAAGGTAAGGCTGCTGCTCACTTTTATTGACTGCTTTGGAATACTGACAGATTAGTGTTGTAGTATGACGCGGACATTTTTTTGACAGCGGGATGGAGTTTATTATGGAGTTGTGGGATCTTTATGGGATATAGACGGTACTATTAGGATTTTGCAATTGGGTTTAGATGGGGCTTGTTGGTTTACGGAAGGAGCGAAGGGAGGAGTTGGAATAAGGAATAAGCTATAAGGCCCGTTCCCGTGTAGATCTCCATATTTTATTAGTATGACATCAAGAAACGCATCATGATCAGAATGCCCTCTCTTTCCAAACCACCTGCCATTAACGGCAAACGGCGATTACGGGATCGTGAGGCAATTATGAGGCGTATTGATTGACTGCATAATATCTCTGAACCTTGCAATCTGCCTTGCAGCTCTATGCGTTGGCTTCGCCTGTCAGTCTCCCAAGAAGCGGGTTGACGCGGGGCTAGCGCCTGATCGCCCGTGCCGCCATCCACATTGCGCCTACATCTTACGATTTAAGAAAAACATTATCCGGGAGCAACAAATACTCTCTCTCACCCCCCTTCGCAAGATTTGCATCTGTTGTGTATAATACTTGGATCTTTGAACTTCTACTAAGCCATAGTATACGTGGAAACACCGCAGACATGGGAGATCTACCAAGGTATAAGACGTCGAATATTGGTAATTCCGCCCCTCATGTCTGCGTTATTGGCGCCGGTATATCTGGGCTACGAACTGCGGATGTGTTACTCCAAAATGGCTTCCATGTGACGATACTAGAGGCGAGGGGTAGAATTGGGGGAAGAGTAGGTTGTTGCATCAGCTGTTTTTATCGCATTGGCTGACTAGGCTCGCAGATATGCCAGAGTGATAAACTTGGATACACTGTCGATATGTAAGTGGCACTTCTAATTTGATGGCCGACTTAGAGCTAACGTTTTGGAAGTGGACCAAACTGGATTGCAAGCACTCCCTTTCTCCCCACGCCGTATAAGTCTAACCAATTTTATAGCACGCCACTGGCGACAAACACCCAATCCGTGATCTGGCCATAGAAACAAACACACCCCTGCACCACTGGAACAATAAGCAGAATATATATACGCCTACTGGAGAACTCCTTTCGGAAGAGAAGTCCTCTAAACTATCAACACTGCTATGGGAGATTATTGAAGAGGCATTTGAATACAGTAAGGAACACGGGAAGTCGATACCAGAATCCGAAAGTCTGTATGACTTCATTGAACTCAAAGTCAAGGATAGGCTTCCAGGCCAGCCTGAGGACCAGATTCTGGTATTGAGCATGAGTGAAATGTGGGGGGCCTACGTGGGTCACCCTGTGACGAGGCAGAGCCTGCGATTCGCTTGGATGGAGGAGTGTTGTGGTGGAGGTAAGCCAAAGATTTGCTACGACTAAGTGTATGGACGCTGATTGTTTAGAGGAGACGTTCATTGAAACGACATACGAGGCCATCTTAGAAAAGATAGCGAAGCTGCCTAAAGAGAAGGCCAACCTTCGGCTTGGAGAGAAGGTAATGAAAGTTTTGATGCCGGAAGACCGAATCTCCGGCGCAATAAAATTGGGGACAGTAAAGGCGGAGGTTCTCACGTTCGATGAGGTTGTGGTGACTGTGCCACTTGGATCCATGAAGATTGTGGCAGAAGCAAGCTTCTCGCCACGCTTGCCCGACAGGATACTATCTGCATTTGCCAACATTTCCGTTGGCCACCTTGAGAAGGTATGCATGCCCTCCATTTATCCTCTCACCTACTGACATATATTTTAGGTGTATATTACGTTTCCCTCCGCGTTCTGGACCGTAAACCAAGCCGATAACTTCGCGGGCTACACCAACTGGCTTTCTCCCAAATACGCACCAGGCACAAACCCAAAGTTCTGGCCGCAAGAAATCTGGAATCTCGCTGCTTTCTCACCTGAAAACCGGCGACCGACACTTCTCTTCTACCTTTATGGTGGCTGTTCACGCCATATTGTTAACCTTGCGTATAAGAAATCGGACGAAGAGAAGTATGCTCTTCTGGATGAATTTTTCCGCCCCTACTACTCGCTGCTCCCTAACTACTCGGCCGACGATGAAAATTGCAAGCCAAAGGCGATTTTGAACACTGAGTGGCAGATGGATGAGCTCGCCGGGTATGGCAGCTACTGTAATTTCCAGGTAGGGATCAAGGAGGCGGACGAGGATGTGAAGGCTATTAGACATGGCGTCCCAGACCAAAGATTGTGGTTTGCTGGGGAGCACACTGCGCCTTTTGAGGAGCTGGGAACAGCTGCAGGGGCGTATATGAGTGGTGAAGCGGTGGCGCTGAGGATAATAGACGAGTATACTATTAAAGGATCTCCATAGAAACTATCCAGGGTATATAGTTGGTTATATTTAGACGTCTACATTTACGAATTATATCCCATATGTTTATAAACGCAACATATAGCTTCGAAGAAAAGGTTATCCATAATCACAATAGCCTACTAAATTGGCTAACAACAAACGCTCGCGCAGATTTCCTTACCCTCCCATCCCCTCCTCCCATCCATACCCAATCACTAGATTCCAGGAGGCCTAGTTGGACACGGCACATGCAGCGTCTGATACTCCGTCATACACCCCGGACACTTCCCATCACACACCGTCGCCGTCGACACCCCCGAACAGTCACACCCCAGCGTCAGCGTCTCAAGGTAAATGCAATCCGGCGGCAAGCACCCAGCAATGCTCGGGCAAGCCGGCGGCCACGTCTGCGTGACGACCGCGCAGGGTGGTGGCGGAGGCTCGCTGCAGCCTGTTGGATGGACTACCGATACGGTGGAGAACGGGCAGCCGGGACAGCAGCCCTTGGTCTCGTAGACGGTGGGCACGGCGGATGGGCAGCCGCAGGGCTGTGTTGCCGTGATGAGTTCGATGGGGCAGGGGAGGACAGGGCAGGATGTGTGAGGGTGGCAGGCGGAGGTGGTGGTGCTGGTTATTGTGAGGCATGGAGTTGGGGGGCCCACGGTGGAGAGTGTTACGGTTGGCATTGGGCATCCGATTGCGGTTGGGGTTGTGGTGACTGGGGGTTTGCCACCTGGTGTTTGTTGGGCAGTGGTGGGATTGAGGAGGAGACTGTGGAAGGGATGTATTAGATGCCTGTTTCAATTGGTTTTGAGATAACTTACGCTATGGCTAGGCATAGTGCCGATGAGAGGCTGAGATGTGACAGCGCCATTGCCTTGGATGGAGAATGCGAATCTGTGACAGAGTAAAGAGGGATTTTAGTTGGTTATTTTCTGTATTTTGAAGATCTGATATCACTTTGGGACAAGAAACATATGAAGGGGGAAAATGAGAACAGGGCGAGCCAAGACATATATATCTTAGCAAAGTACCATGTCCCCCTCGTATTCCCCTCGTCACACGCGCGCCGACATCGCGGGCTGAGAGTGTCCATACGAAGAAGGATCCAGCCAAAGGAATGGGAAGGGAGTAGCCCTGGCTCCAATGAAGTATCCCGGTCCACCGCCGACAGTAGTGCGGATTCTAATAAGAAAAATCAGGCTAAAACTCGTAACCCCGCAATCCTCTGCAAACTGACGTTGCATTAAGCATTGGAATGAACTGCCAGATAGAAGCCTAATTATACTTCAATAGGGCCAACTGAGTCCCGTCGCTTTCGCGGTAAAAACCCGTGTGGTATGCCTGGGTATTAGTAGAGGTCAGATGGATCCCAAATACAATATTTGTTGCAAAACTTCGTCTTATTTTTGCCTTTGTTACGGTCCCATATTGCCAATTTATTGTGAAGTTCCCGCTTTGCAGCTTGGGACACGGGCTCGGCGGTGCGCCCATGCGCCGGCTTACTGGACGGGCAAGTTTTCAGCTTGCACTCTAAAATCGACAGGCGTCCGTATTCGCATCCTGCATGGGAGTTTATGCAAGTAATATCCTTATATGGGCGCCGAGGATTTAGGCTAGAGCCATATGGAATGCTGTGAGCAGCACATGGTGAACTTGAGACAAGATATTGATCTTGTTCTTCATGATGGAAGGAGGAGGCAGGAGTTATTGGAATACCCCGAAGATTAGCCGATGAACTTCAGAATGAACACGTGACGAGTTTATTGTGGTTTGAGGCTGCGAAAAGTATTGAAAATTATAATATTCTACATCCAATTGTTCGCCTTCAATAATTTATTTGGCAATATCCTGATTGTCATACGCTCTTTATATAAACAGAAGCCAATAAGAAATATCCGTCCATTCCACCTCACCAGTCCAACTCACACACCATGTCCGACCCAGTATCAGACGCGTTCATGGACGCCAAGATCTTCGAAGACCTGCAAAGCTGCATTGATGCGGATGCCGAAGTGCGTGAACAGATCAAGACAATTCTCCAGAAACTCGAGAGACAGGGACGCTCTGCTCATTCCATCCTGTCGAGGGCCCACTCGACGCCTACAGCTCAATGTGAGCTTGTTCTGCACCTACCTTGAGACCCAACCAACTGATAACTTGCAGTGCAACCTGTGATTGAAGCTGCAGAGGCAGCAATCAGGAGTGAAGTCGAGAGCGTGGGGCAGCTGTCTGAGGTGGCTAGCAAATTCCCCTACTACAAGTATGTATTATCACGTGGTAACTTCACGTTCAAGACGGAACGGAGCTGACGGGGGCACAGATATAATGCCATGTGGACAAAGGATGTCCAGAATGTCATCTTCGCCATTCTCTTGTGTGGGTGGTTGGGTGGCATGGCGACGAAATCCAAGCCGGCCGAAGCAGGCAGGCTCCTCACAATCGAGGAAGTCGGTGATGTCCTTAATGGTAAGTTAACCCGGACATACTGCTTATCTACATGGCATGCTACTCGATATATACAACACATGCTAATTTTATACAGTCCCCGTCAACCTAAAGGTCGAGGACTCCTTCCATATCACCATTGAGGAGTACCTGCACTCTCTCATCAGCTTGATCGAGGAGCTCGCACGCCTCGCCACCAACTCCGTCACGCTCGGTGATTTTGCACGCCCACTGGCTATCAGCAAGTTCGTTAAAGACTTGTTTGCTGGCTTCCAGCTGCTGAACCTCAAGAATGACTCTCTGAGGCGGAGGAGTGATAGCATTAAATACCAGGTCAAGAAGATCGAGGACGTGGTTTATGATTTGTCCCTGAGGGGCTTGGTGCCAAAGGCTTGAGATACCTATATGGCTAAATGAGATGCTGGATACTGGCTGATTAAACTATGAAACTAAAATAATGCCAATATATAAAATTTAGAAGCGGTTGAAATGTGAAATGTGGAGAGGTAATGATCTGATATCGAATGATGATGCCAAGCCCATGGCCGGACCTACCCCTGCAAGAAAGTCGCGCGCCTCGCTTCAAATCCGTAACAACGTGGTACCGGACAACCCTCCGCGCAACGACGAGTCTCCTCCAGGAACAACATCAATCAGGCACTCCTCACAAAGTTGCCCTGCCAGGCAATCGCCTTCCGCAATGCCTTCACCAGCACCCCCCACCACAATTGCGAAGCCCGCATCGCCGGCCGCCCCTGCGTCACCCTCCGCAGCCCCCACAACATCGACCTCCCCTCCTCCTACGACAGCGATCTACAAGGTCAACACCACCCTCTCGAGCGTCTACACGCACGTCCACACCCCTCTCCTCTTCTCGAGCGTCTTCTTCAGCCTGCCTGCCCTTGTCGCCAACCCCCTCTCCACCCTCACTTACGGCGCCGGCGCGCTAGCCCTCGTCCAAAGCGCCTACTGCGCCATCTGTCTGCAGCCCGCCCTCGGCGGCACAGCCACAAAGAAGAAGAAGAAGAAGACGAAAGCGAAGGTTGGGCCTCCAGGAGCGCAGGTCAAGAAGGAGGAGGAGGTTGACATGGTTGGTCCTGCGATTGATATTGCCTACGTACGTCACCTATCCCCTCATACAAAAGCCCACAAACTAACACCCTCACTTACAGCGTCTCGCAATCGCCCTCGTCCTCACGATCCTCTCCACCGTCCCCGTCTTCATAGCCACCATCCTCCTCGGCGCACCATTAACCACACACCTCCCACACACCACACTCCTGACCCTTCACATCGCCTTCCTCGCCCTCTTCCCGCTCTTCTACGCCCGCCCCCTGTCCTCCAGACACTGGCTCGAGATTATATCTCTCACCGCCCCGCTGGACGAGGTCTTCGGCGCCGCGGCCGGCACACTTGCTGGTGCATGGATCGGCGCGATTCCCATCCCGTTGGATTGGGATAGGCCGTGGCAGGCGTGGCCTATTACTGTTGCGGTGGGCGCGTACGTGGGGTGGGGAATTGGAAGGCAGGCTGGGGTCTTGGTCAGTGGGAGGTGGAGGGGGAAGTGGGATTGAGGAGATATGGGAAGTTGTGAGCAGTGTAGAAAGAAATTCTCTGACTAGAGACGGCACAGACAGGCGTTTGGCCTCACAAGTCTCTGGATACGCTAACAATTGCGTGGTATGCCGTCCTTTATAATCGCAAGTGGGGATACGGAAGAATTTCGGATTTGGCCTTAGAAAGAGCACAGCAGCAATGTCCAGAGAGAGCATTATGAAGAGTTGTAATGTAATGAGGGGGGGTAATCGAAGCCCA
This sequence comes from Pseudogymnoascus sp. VKM F-4516 (FW-969), assembly GCA_000750815.1. Classification (NCBI taxonomy): domain Eukaryota; kingdom Fungi; phylum Ascomycota; class Leotiomycetes; order Thelebolales; family Thelebolaceae; genus Pseudogymnoascus; species Pseudogymnoascus sp. VKM F-4516 (FW-969). The sequence continues at coordinate 23,235 of JPJZ01000349.1, forward strand.
AGATGCTGGGGGTTTAGATTTTCGTATATATGTAATGCATGGATTGTATTCACCAGAATTACACAATAATCACAGTCATACGTGCGAACAAGAACAGACGAGCTATAGAACATAAACTTTGGTATCATTCCTACCATAATCGTACTCCTACTCCTCCAAACGCCTTCCGTGGCGCCATCGGAAATACCCACACCCAACATTTGTATCATGCACCTGACACATACCCCTACAACAGTTTAAACCCTCTTATCCCCAGCCTCATTCTGCGGTGCCTCCTCACCCATATAATCCGCATCCTCAGCCGCCTCATACTCGGCAATCAAATCCGTCACAACCTCCCTACTCTCATCGAACTCGTCCAGATTCTCCGCAAACGGTGCGGTCTTCTTGTACCCCTCCATAAACGCATTCCGCTTCCTCATCCCATCATACTGTCGCACAATGCGCTTGAACAACGTCGCGATACTCGTGTGGTTCGCCAGCATCAGGCCACTCACTCGGTGCTGCATCTCCACGTACGGCGACCGCTTCGTCAGCGCCACCTGGATGGATGCCGGGCCCCAGGGGATGAAGGTCGCGAGGCGGCGCTCGCGAATACGGAGAAGCGACTTGTGCACGTCGGTCGGGTCGACCTCGCCTTGGATGACGTTGAGGATGGAGATGTAGCAGGACTTCTTGGAGGGGTTGGTGGAGACCATGCGGTTCTTGGGCTGGAGGAGGCGGCGCATGACGTCTAGGACGGTGGTTTTGCGGACTGTCTTGGCGGCCTCGAGGGAGGTGCCGGTGAATGGCGTGTAGGAGGTCATCAGGAAATGGCAGCGGGGGGTGGGGATTAGACTGGCAATGATGGAGACGAGGTCGTTGTGCATGTATCCTGGGTATCGTAGGGGTGTGGTGGATGCGGACATAACTGTGGAGACCTGTTTTATATAGTTAGTTTGACGCTGTAAACGAACACAAGGAATACTTGAGCATACCAGTTGGTTGGTCTGCTGGAACGAGGGCTCCTGGACGTGAAGCCTATCCGCTGCAATTCTCGAGAGCGCTCCGTTATCAAGGACAACCACCGAGTCCGCATTCTGCGTCAGCCGCCTCATCGCTAACAAGCTGTTGTATGGATGCACAACCACGTCTCCCGCGTTCGTCGTGTCCGGGAAAACACTGTACGTCTGAATAATCTTCTTCGGGAACCGGTCGTTCAGCCTTTCTAACAGGAACGAACCGAGACCTGAACCAGTTCCACCAGCGATCGAGTGCAGCATCATGAAGCCCTCGAGCGAGTCACTACCGTCGGCTTCGCGGTCAATCATCTCCATGATATCTTCATGCACCGACTCTCCGGTTTGATATCCATCTCCCCAGTTATTCGCAGCTCCAACGCCGTCCTTGCCAACGAAGAAGTTCTCGGGATTGTATATGTTTTTGTAGGGCCCAGATTGAATGCCGGCAATAACCTGGGGTTTGTCAGTCTGGGGAAATTCCTATAGCTGGAACTATAAACGTACTCGAGGCTCTAAATCGATCAGGATCGCTCGGGGAATGTATCGTGTGTCGTCGGACTGGTAGAAGAAGACGTCCTTGCGATCACCACCTTCTGTCGCAAAGTCCTCGAGGTTTCCATCTTGGCTAATTCCATGCTCCTGGCAAAGTTGCTGCCAAAACTGGCTTCCAACTATATATAATTAGTATCCCGAGGAACCTTATCCGCCTGGAGCAACTCGATTTATGGGGACGGCTAAGAGCGCGGGACATACTGCTGTTGCCGCACTGGCCCGCCTGGACTGTAATGATTTCTCTAAATTCGAAAGTCAGGAATGCACTCTTTGAACTCGGGCGAGCGGAGTATTTACCTAGGCATTATTACAGCATTGGGCGCATTCGTGGTGCTGGTGTTGCAGGTGAAGTCAATAAAAGCTAGGGAGACGCGTTTCGTGGGGTTGTTTCGCTTCGTGTCGCGATTAGCACTTTATTATCGCGGCCCAAGCCAAGCGTTTCTCAACGTCATTGGCAAAGCTTTGGCTCAAATGCTCAAAATTAAAATCCCAATTAAAAACTCCACTGAAATCGTGTTGTTTCATTCGTAATATATGTTCTATAAGAAGTGCCAATATTGCATTACAAGGATGGCGCCGCCAAGCACTGTTCCTCAGCGCTATATTCTGTTAGGAGATAATCATGAATCCTTGGTAGCCCCTCCTCTATGAGCCCTTCAGCTACGACTTTGCCGTTGCGGCCTCCTTATTATGTATCCGCATCTCCTCCGGCTTGAGGGAGTATCCAAACTTAATCCTGATTAAAAACCCAAACACCGTTACCAGAAAGTTTACCCACGCTAGGCCATGAAGCTCCCTTAGGCTCAACCTGTCCAGGGGCTTCTTCTCATCATGGCCATCAGCTATCTCTAAATACTTCTTTGGGTCATCAGTTATGACCCCATCCACGCCCTTGTTTATACACCACTTCATCCACTTCTCTTCGTTGACGGTCCACAGGAACACGGGGCGATTCAATGCCTTGCATTCTGCTAGAAACCTGTCTCCCCACGGCCCAACCATGATCTTTTGGAGCATGTTAAATGACACGTTTGGGACCTTTAGAAATTGGCGCGCATATGATATGCTGAAGCCAATATGCGTAATTGGAAACCCGGGAAGGTAGTGCGAACAAATTGGCAAGAACTTGGCCTATATTTAATTAGTACCTGGCTTGGATTTCAAACAGCTAGATAGCTACTTACTGCCCAGCATCCGAGTACTATCCTCTCATTCCACGGCGTAGATGGCGTTGCCTCAGCGATAGTTTCACTGATTAAACGCATTAGGTCGTCTGCATTGTTGTCCATCTGTTCAAGCTTGTTAGTTACCAGGCATTTCAAATGCCAGTGAAGAACTACCTTGAGATCGAGCAGAATCCATATATGCTCCAACCCAGGGCTTGCAACGTAGTTCAGTAGATCCAGGAGGCGAGGCATGGATTGTTTCGGCTCAGCCACTGTGCGAAGTGTTTTTATGTACGACCATTCGCAGTCGATAATATTCTGATCGAGGCCGAAGCAGCGCTTGAGAGTTTTGTCCTACAGGTTGATTAGTTCGACTCATGATATCAGGGTAAAGGGCTCCAAACATGTGATAGTACCACCACGCCGTCTTTTGTTAAATGGACATCTGTCTCAATAGCATCTGCGCCAACCTTGACAACGCCTTCGAAGGCTGCCATGGAGTTCTCTGGGAAGGCCGCCTTATAACCTCGGTGGCCGATAGCCTGTGGCCTTCTCTGGCCGTCGGCATTTTTTCTGGCACGCATAAAGCTAGCTGTAGTTTCATCAGCGAGGGTTGGGGGAGATAAAGACAGCGAACGAACGGTGGGGAGAGCTCGACGGTTCTCCCAGAAGTGGCGTCCGGTCGTCCATGGCTGTTCGATGATAAATGATTTCCGGATGCGACTGCGAAGCTTATTTTCCACAAGAAAACTTTCTTCCTGCTACAAGAGGCTGCTGTACACAGTGACGATTTTGGATTCACTTTCGATGTCGCTAGGAAATATAAACATATATGGGCGGGCTGGCATCAGAAGCGGTGCACTATGATTCAGCTCACACTCCAGCGACTAGGATTCCAAGAATCGGCGGCGATCAAAACCAAAACTAGAAAGTGGGCAACGGAAGTGCTTATATCTTATATCACTTTCGCAAATCACTGCAAATAAGTATCCCGGCTTGCCCCTTCTGTGGAGAACAAAGGGAACGGGTATCCCAATGTTCACCAGGCTACCCTCGAGGCTGTGGTGGTGACGATCCACCCACCGGAGTTAAGAGCTTCGGCTCGGGTGGAAGGGGTTCTTCACAACGCGCCACCACTTGATACCTTCGATACTCCCAATACATCGCACTTCCACGCGTACATGCGCGATTATCGCATGCTATATAACCGCCGGCTCCGACTGTTGACTGCTTTTGCACGGGGTGAGAATTATGGCCCTATTGGCTGTGCGATAGTAAGGTTATGTGGTTCCCATACAGTGCTTACAGTACGATTCTTCCCGTGCTTATGCCCCGCAGTGGCGTTTACCTGGAGACTGGTAGGATTACCCCAGTATATAAGCCTCAAGCAGTGCATATTGGATGAACATCCACTCATAATCTGATCAAGAATTTCAAATGTAAACTTTATAGTTAGAGCCTGTTCAAAGCTTCTATTCCCAGTTCGAATTCTAGACGCCGAGTCCCTTGTCCTTCTATATAGACAAACCCGTTCAATTCAAAGCCCTCATAACTCCCTCAAAAGCCACCAGTGCCATCGCATTCGCCGGGAACGCGCGCAGGATGCACGGCACGAACCCCCTCCAGTATCCCCTCCACCCATTCTCCCTATATACCGCCACTGCTGCGCTCCTCCAGTTGGGGAACTTCCTAATCCCATCGTTTAATCCGCCTCCTAACGGATCAGTCATGACGCGCTGCTTCACCACATCACTTGGATAACTCGTGCACCAGAAAACCTGGGCGCTAAAACCTCCAGCCCAGAAATTAATCGCCGGCGTGCTCAGGCTCGTGTTCTCAGTCAATTTCCTTGTGAAGACATCGTAGCTGCCCCAAAAGAAGAAGAAACTACTTCTAAAGATTAGCGTGGCCGTAAGACCGTGATAGAGGCCTGGGACACCATGGTAGCGGTAGATCTTCTGAATGGCATCAAGGGGTCCTTTATACAATCTCTCCGCTTTGTTGTTGGAGTACTGCACTTGGAGACGAGCTTTGATGTGTTCCACCGGCGCAGCGACGAAGCTCACAGTTGACCCGGCCATCACACCTGCAATAGCGTGGCCGATAACGGGGAGTTTATGCGGCTTTTGTTCATGTTCGAGTGGGAGTATCTCGAATGATGAAGGCGTGGCAGCGAGAGGAGGTGTGAACACGTTCTGGTGCAGGAATTTCCGGTAGAATGTGAGGGAGCCCAGCATGACACTGTCCATGAACATCCATCCTATCAATGGCGGTGTGGCGCCCTTATAGAGGCCCACGGCGCCCTCGTTGCGGATCGTTTGCATGAGGCATTGTAAGGGCCCGTTGAATTGGGAGGATGTCGAGGTTTGGAGACGAACTTTGATCGTATCGAAGGGATGGCCAACTGTGCGCGCGATGTCAGTGTCTCGTCCTCGGCGCAAATCTTCATGGGAAGCTCACCCGCAAGCTTTGTGATTCCAGAGAAGACGCCAGCGAGGAAGCCTTTGTAGTTCTGCTGTTTTGGCGCAGTATTTGTTTTATCTGGCGCCCCTGCGCCCTCCAATTTCAGGCCATTCTGGCTCGCCGGTATTGCGGACATCGACCTGACGGCTTAATCAAGCATCGTCTAGCTCTCCGGGTCCCTGGCGTTATCGGCGATGATGCAAAGTTGCGATAACTGGACTGGACAAGTTAGTCCTCCAATCGAACACTGGTAGAGAGCTACAGCTTCTGTATCATAGACCGGGCAGCGTACGTACAGTGTAATGGCAATTATGGTGGTTTATTCGGCGATAAAAATACGGGAGTCGCAGTTCAAGACATTATTCGGATATCGGAGCTCTATCGCTATCGATTATTAACCGGCGGCGGGCGATCTACAGGGTTCCTGCGAACCCTGTCAGCCTTCCAATGCCATATCCGCTGCAAGGCACAGATCTTAAATTTACATTGAAATGGTTCGTGGAAGCTCAATATCTAATATTAAATAATATTTGTGTATATTTTGGCAGCAGCAGTTTCATCTGGTAATGGGAGACTATGAATTAATGTGCCTTGCTCACTGGCTTCAAGGCAACGATGTGAGCAAGAACCAATTGGCGACGTTAAATCACAGCAGAGCATTGAGCGCGCATATCACAGACAAGGCATTGGAACGGAGAAGATATATAGCGGCAGAAGAGCATTTGGCTAGCTAGAATTAACTGCTAACAGGCAGCTTGCTTCCACTGCATCGTGTGTCCGAATGAGAGCAGAAAATCTACTCCTCATCATCCTCAGCCTCGTCGTTGACGACGTTGAAGAAGCGGAGCTCGTAAACACCCTTGGAGGTGGAGACGACACGGAGCCAGTCACGGAGCTGCTGCTTCTTGAGGAACTTCTTGGTACTATGGAACGCAATCAGTATGTGCTTCTAAACGATGGCTACGAGAGCCAGTAGAGAAATACTCACAGGTACTTGAGGTATCTTCCGGAGAACTCCTGGTGGGCGATGACCTCGATCTTGCCCTCACCCTGCTGGGAGATCTGGATAACGTCGCCGAGGTTTCCGACACGGCCGTCAACCTTGATCTTGTCCTGGAGGAACTTCTCGAAGGCAGAGACGTCGAAGATCTTGTCAGACGCCGGCTGGGAGGCGTTGATGATGAACTTCTTGGTGATCTTGGCCTGCTTGCCCTTCGCGGATTTCTGTATAAAAAAATAGTCTTAGCCTACTGTATCACGCCGCGGCGACATCGTGCCTTCAAGGCCATGACAGGCCAGGAAGGATGAAGATGAAGCCTAGCCAACAGCAAAGCGGTTCAGGGACATAAACGTACGGTGTTAGGAGCCATTTTGAATGTTGACTGGTGGTCGCAAAGAAGTATAATCCTACGCCTTGTCGATTGTCGATGAAGATCAGGTAAAATACTCTGTCGCGATCAAATCAGAGAATTGTGGGCGCCAAGAGTTTTTGCGCTATCCGCGTTTGTGTTAGTTAGCACGGTAGTAGGGCTTCATGGAACAACGATTGGGCGGAGCCGCCTTGGCGAATGTTGAGCTTTATCAGATCACGTGAATTAAACTTGTCAAAGGTGATAGTGAAGTTGATATATTGATTTTGAATAAAATGGAAATATATCCAGAGCTGCTATAAGTAAAAAAAAAGTAAAAGAGAATCAAGCTGTAAGGGACTTGAACCCCGAAACCAGACGAACTGAGTTTCCAAGTCACACGCACTTGCGTGTCAACTGCCAGGCGTTGGTACTTACCAACTGAGCCATACCTCCCTGGCAGGACTTGTGGGAGGAGCGCTTAATGACAATCAAGTAGCTGCATTAGACGCGTTTGTTTAAGATGAGTTTCTCACAGGGGAAAGAGAATGTTCACAAACTGAAATCGATATCACGTGATTATATGTCTTGATAACATTGTGAGAGTTTGATGAACTTCTGGATTCGCAGCGGGCTCATACCAGACGAGGATAAACATATCATGTGCTTTATATAGATAAAAACTAACAATCGTCCCAAGTTGCCGTACAATATTTGCGGTTTTAATGGTCTGATTGAACTGGTCGTTCGTCATGGTCAAAATTGGTTGCACAACAGGGAGGCTTAGAGCAGCGACGTTGAAGCATCTACCCCGCGGCCCATCAGCACCAATACAACTGCAACAAACATTGGTGAAAATAATCGAATACAGAATTGTTCTTGATCTTCAGTTCAGTGGCAACGATTAATCTATCAGTAAAAGGAGCTGGTTGGTATCATATGTACCTGCTAGCTGACATTTCTGGCTGAATTATACAATTCACTCATGAATGTAGCTAGGCAGCCGTATGAGCTTCCTTGCTTCGACACCACAACAAAAAGGAACCGAGCCAGCCCCAACTGAAGTCGAACCTTCTTGCTTCTCAATATATTTCGCAGCAAATTCACCTACTGCCAAATACACCTTCTACTACCCCGGTTGGTCCGAGGACAACAAATAACCTGAGCCACGTGCAGGTGTTCAGTGAGATCGAAACTGTGGGTGTGTAACCTCACGTCGACAGCCTTATACCTCAACGACAACAGTGGCACTTGAACTGTTGTCAATACAACATCGCTCCTCTCCTCCTTTTATCTCCCTTTCATGTCATCAAACCCGTCAGGAGCTTAACCCTTCCTGATTGACTTTCATATCTCTTCACATATTCGAACCCACCAGGAACTTAAACCTTTCTGATCGATCTTCACATATTTAAGATCGCTACTTTCACACAGAACATCCTCGTGAGTAGCCAACCAAAGCTCATTCTATTCATTACTGATTATCAAGTAGTTCACCTCTCGATACAGCACCACCAATAGTTAATCTCTCAAAACAACCTCGCCAGCCATGACTCGAAAACGTACTGCCAAACCTGCGGGCCCTCCGGCAGTTGCCCCAATTCCCACACAAGAGAATCAGATCGAAGTCGTATCAACCTTCCTGGATACTGGTAGCCCCCCTCAATATACAGGCCCACCAACAACCATGCCAGCAACTGCTTACGAAGGTTTACCTCATCGGGCTATGCGATCTGAGGAGCAGCGTGTCAAACACGGAGATTTGATACAAGGCTTACATGACTCGAAAAAAAACATGGAGACTCTCTTACGAAAGCTCGAAGACGAAGAGGAACGGTTGGAGAGGGTAATCAAGGCTCATTCCAAGGAAACCCCCGTCGCCACGGCGACCGAGAATTATGACCTCGATACTAAGGACCTTACTACCAAGGCTTGTATTCCAGTGAATGAGAAAGCGGAAGGGTCTGAGAAGCATCAAAAACCACTTCGTGATTCCCAGGTCTTGAACGATCTGAAGGACAGCATTAATTCTCTTATTGGCCGTATCTCCAATGATGAGCAAGCCAAACTATTTGCCAAGTTTCTGAGCATTGCAGATCAGATGGAAGCTACGCCGGTGGATAACAAGGTCCTTCTAAACCACCCAGATGGCTCGCCCAACGAAAATGCATTCGAACAGGAGGCTGCTGTCCAGAAGATGCTTCAGGATATTTCTGATCTTGAGGCAAATATTAAGGGTTTGGCAAAACTTTACTTCTCCATGAAAAAGGGCAAGGAAATGGCAAATGATGGCAATGAGCCGGGAGAGAAGATTAAAGAACCGGCGAGGGAGAAGAGTGGTGAGATAAACGTAACCCACACAGAGAGAAAAGAAGCGGCCATAAAGCGGTATATGCGCAAACTTAATATCGACGAAGCTACCGCCAGGCAACGTTGGGTCAATGTTCACGCAAATAGAATGTTGGAGGCTAGGCTTAAGGCAGAGGATGAGGCGCTTGAACAGAAAGCCAAAGACGCCATCACACCGACTCAACCTCTTAGACTCCGCTCTGGCCAGAGCTACGAGTCGGTATCGATGTCATCCATGGATGCACAGGGTCTAGAGTTGGCTACAAATGCCAGACACAGCTCTTCACAGGCCAAAGATGCCCCCAAAGATGCCATACCGGCACCCCAACCATATGAGAAAGTCGAACCCGACGTAAAAAGTGAAGAAGAACAACCTGCCATTCAGGACTTCGGAAAGGCTGCAGGAGAAAAGATTATGCCTGTTGATCCAGCACCTTTACCAGCCATCAAAACCATCATGTATTCCGATGTTTCTCACCCCGAAGAGATCCTCGACCTGTGGGTCTCTTTATGGGGCGGCGACAACAGTGCTTGGGGCTCACTGCACGAGTATTTGATGGGATTCCCAGAGTCAACACGCGACGCTATGTGGGCTTCTCACTTGGACTGGCTTACAAAGGGGGGTTCGAACGAATTGGGTGAATTCCTTACGAGGAAGGCAGACAAGCTTGCCTTACGTCGAAGAGAGCTGGAAACGCCACTTGATGGCATGCAACTCTTCAGGAAGCTTGAGTCACTTCAGGACCCGTTCCAACGCTTCAACTACGGCCAGGAAGATACCACGGGCCTGTTAAAGCTGCGCGAAGAGCATTTGCACAAGCGCGAGAAACAGCAACAAGAAGTCAATGAGCTGCTAGAAAAGCTTGAGAAAGAGCTGCAGGAGCGGGAGTCCCGGTTGGTGGAGACTGAGCACAGAGTGCATGACCGCGAGATCGAGTGGGAGAAGCACCAGGAACAGCGACTGGAGATTGAGAAGCTGTTGCAACAGCGTGAGGAGCAGTTACAGAGACGTGATGATCAGCTGCAGGCTCGCGAGGGTGTGTTACAGACTCACGAGGACCGCCTGGCGACGCGCGAGGAACAGCTACTGTCCCGCGACAAACTATTGCAGCGCCGCGAGGACGATGCGGAAGCTAGAATTACCTTAGCGGATCAGAAACTCCAGAAGGTACAGGCAGAGATAAAGAAGGGGGAGTCCGAGTTAGCGGACCTGACCGATTATCATCGGCGGGTAAAGAGATCAACCGAGCAGCACGAAATTGATTTGGATGATCGCGAATGTACGCTCCTCAGCCGGGAGTCGGCAGTGACGTCCCGCGAGAAATTCTTGGAGCAGTTCCAGACGAGGGTACACGAGCAGTTTAAGTCGTCAATGACCGACTCGACAAGGCTCACGACCGACTGGGGCGGATTTTCGTCAGGGGACTGGCCGAAAGTGCTGGAGATCGCGATGCAGGTCAAGATGTTCGTTGAAACCGAGGGCGGATGGTTTCAAAATCAGGCGCAGTTGGCGGATCTTAAGAAGATTGCGATGGAGATCGAGAAGGAGGCCAAGATGATTATTTTTGAGGGTGCGAAGGCCGGTGTCAACAAGGGTGCATCAGCTATTAATGAGACCGGAAAGACTGCCCCAGCATTTACGGAGGCGAAGAAGGACGGTGCTGCTGTTGATCAGTGGGAGGGATGGTCCGAGGTTAATGCTTTTGCTTTACCAAAGACCAAGTTGGAGGACGAGACGCTCCCAGCCACCACTCCTGTCAAGGGTTGCACCGGCAAATGGGGATGCGGATGTACGACGTGTCTCGAGCGGGAGTGCCTTTGGAACGCCCACATGCCCTCTTCTAAGAAGAATGCCGCCGGTAAACGATGCAAATGCAATCACTGGGACTTGGGATATGGCGTCTTTGTATGCGATGGGGGATCGGAATGCAAAGACTATGAGGATGAATCCGCGAAGCTCCCCGCTTCCTCTTCGATCAAAAATGATGCCAAAAATTGGCCAAGCTATGAGGATGAGCAGCTCCCCGTTCTCCTCAAGGAGGACGTTGTGGATGATGGATGGTGATTCGAATCTACCAAGATACAAGAACACCAATTCAGCAAGAACAAGACCCAGCCACTTCAAACAACACTCTCAAAAGCTCGGGGACCTTCTCATCTGATACCAGCTCTTCTCATGCCTTTATACGCACAACATCTCTGATTTCAATTTTGCAATTTTTCATTTACGACGACGAAACAGATGCATTTCACACCGCGGTCTCTTTCCCCAGGCGTCACCAGCAGCGCGGCGTACCACCTTTGGACATGGGGCAATAGGATACACTTGATGAACTACGAGCAATTTCCTTCTTCTTCGTCACCCAGCGTCATTACAGTAGTACCACGTCATAACCGTCTCACGAAACCGTCGCATAGAATAGCAAACTTCCAATGAGACTTTCTTATGCATACAACTTTATAACTTCTAACCGTCCCGTTAATGTGAACCTTTACGCCGTATTTTGAATCCCATTTTTACATAGCCATACCCTTATTCCTGTTATCTAGGTCATGATGCTGCGCCCAGCTATCGCTGCCGTTGTGACTGCTTAGACTCTTTCTGCCAACTTCAACAGGCCCCACATCATCTAGCAGCATGCTCTCTGCTCGTATCCGACTCTTCTGTTGCGATGGTAGGGTGTTATGAGTGTAATGTCCATTGCTGTTGTTTCCAGTGGAACGGATGGTTTGGATGTGTGATCGGACAATGATCGCAAATGCAGGCAGGCAGTTGACGATGATGGCTGCATAGCAGTGGTTAGCTAAGTGATCAAAACAGATGCTAAGAATCTAATGAATAATTTGACTTACCGACCAGACCTTCAATACATGCCCACAAGACTAGCCACGATATTGGGATCTGACCTGAGCTGGCGAAGATGCCCAGGGAGCTTGCCCGGACAATGGCGCAGACCATGGTTATAACCCCAACGCACATCACCAATGCCACGCTCATCTTCTCAAGTCGTGATATTTGAAGGTTCCACAAGAGACGCACGGGGATTGCCATTACTGTCCTGTTAGCAGAAGATTTTGGTAGAGGTATATAGAGGCATACTTAATAAATCGGTCAGTACGTCCACTGCAAGAGAAAAATATAGACTGGTCGCCTGGGCTTTTGCGTCTGAGGGTTTATTACATTCTCCTGCACAGCTTATTAGCCAATGTCATTGTCGATGACTCTCTATCCATCGAAAATAGTAGTAAGATACCGGGCGTTAATTAAGTGTAAACATACCGAAATGAAAATATGCAATCAACGGCGTGCAGCTGGTCAACTCTGTAATAACAGACCCTATAAATGACAACATTGTGAAAACGACGACACCAGTCCAGATTTTTTCGTATAGCGGCAAGCCAAGTGCCAAACGCCTGAATAGAAACAGGAGCGAGAATTTGACCGCATACAGGGACATCCAGAATAGCAACTGGATAGCAAACATGCATCGCATCATATGGTTTCCATCGGATACGAATGTAGCCGTGGGTTTGGCTTTCCCACTGGCGACAGCTGTGACGATATAGATGGTGTCAAGAATGTTGAAGTATAGCCCGACGAGGGAAACGAATGAAGCTAAGGCGAGCCAGCACAGGTAGTCCTCTGCCTGGATAGTGTGCTCCTTCTTCCATCTCACAATAGTTCGGGCGGCTACAAAGAGGATGGCTAGAACGAGGCAGACGATAAGGGTAACCTGTAGTAGAGATAAGTTAGCCAATTGATGAGAGCAAGACGGATATAGGGGCAATCATACGAAATTGACATTGTGCGGAATATCCTGCGACACCATAATGATGGTAGCTTGGTTTAGGCCGACCGTTAGAGAAAATAACCTCAGACGGGAGTGACCGCACTATTAACTACCCGCGATCAACGCAAGGGCAAATCTCGCGCGCCGTTGTATAGCACAAGCATTGTAATAGATCATCTACACAATCTGGAATCATCGAAGGGGCCCAGACGATCTTTTAATTACTAGACTTGCTTCACAGCTCGGAGTGGCGCTCTATGCGGCAATCGCCGTGTGGTACGGGTTTCATAGCCATTGGAATTTCCCTGGAAATATCAGGTGCTAACGGGCTGGGTAAAGGGTTGCGAACGAGCAAATGCTCAAATAGGGCATGCTCCGAAAATTGTCATGGCTGGAGAGAGGCGCTTTTGCTTGGCCAACATTCGTCCCCAGGGCGATATTAAGAGCGCCCCGGTGCGCCCCCGGCGCGCAGCGTTTCGTAGTCATTTGAAAAGCAAGGTGTAGCTGCACGAGCAATCTATAGAGGGGGCAGGGGAGGCTGTGCCGTGGACTATCTCCCTTCCCTCGTACGATTGTATATTTGTCGACTCTTTTAACCATAAGTTAATGCCAGCTATCTCATCTTATTTACATCTCACATAGGAGGGGGGGACTGAGCTGGGCCAGACGTCGATTTCAACAAACTTCCGTGGATCATGTTGCTTACTGTACTGCTATGGTAGTAGTTCCGATAAATTCCTGGTTCGCATCCTCCCAACCAACAACCAACAGGGTAATATATAGAGCTGTTGGTTGCAATAGAACTTGCCGCATCCTTACTGGCGGACAATCACTCGCTTAGTGGGAGATCCACCGCGGACCAACATACCCGGGCCGATCCTAGCTTGTTCCGTAATTACCGCAAACTAGCACCACGGAGCACATCCCAAAAAGAGAGTTCACCAACATGAAGAAAAGAAACTCCGAAGGCTTAGCACCCGGCATAGAAGAGAGTCGAAGGTGTCTGGAATAGATGCAGATTTACACGTGAATTCCTCTGTCTCTGATCGGAGTATAAAGTCTTCGTATGCGCCTGACACCACCGGTATCCACAAATGCTTCTTTACAAAGTGATAGGCGATGCCACAGATCTGATCTGATCACCACAGTCCCATATAAGCCCCCACCACATCACATCTCCGCGCAAATCCATCAGTGCTACGACCCGGACTAGTAGAAGGCTCGAGTACACCATACAGCGCTATGGGCATCGCCTGAATCTCTAGGAGGAAGGACCGTAGAGTCCGTAGTGGAGCAGCCAAAATAGCGTCGCACTCGCTTGTAACAAGCATTAAGATTGTCATGTCCCTTTACATACAAAATTAGGTGACAGAATACAACCCCCTCATCGTAGAAGCCCTTACCAAGGCCCCTTGCGCGTGGCTTCAGGGCCCTTCTAGCTAGAGCCTCCAGTAAGACTTTAGCGCTCCCACGTTCCACCCCCCACTCGCAGCAGGTGATGACAGTGGCGTACTCGCTACTCGTATACACGAACCCGAGGAGCCGGCGCAATGTCATAATTTAGAGTGCCCTCGTGGGATAGCTCGGTTGCTGGGTTTCCTGTTTACCTTTAAGAGCTATCTGCGCTCTCCTGGCATTCGTTTCTTTAGTTCAATTAGTGCCAATTGCTTCTTGTGTTTGGATCTGCGCCAATTGAAGTCATGAAGTGGACTACTACCGCAGCGCTGCTCCTAGCAGCTTCCTTCAACCCGGCTGTTGCGACTGTTGCGACTCAGGATCTCGAGAATGCTTCGTTTAACAGGTGCACACTTGCTGTATGTAAACCCTCCGCACCCATATCACGGCTCCCAGCGTATTAACACCTCAAACCAAATAGTGCCTAGAGCTCGCCGTGCTCCTAAAAGGCCGAGTCGCGCTGTATCAAAGCTCCCCATACCAGCTCGGCGACTTCCAATACTGGTCCGCCCAGCAGTCCAGCCAACGCCCCGCCTGTCGCGTATACCCCAAGTCAGCACTGGACGTCTCCATCACCGTGAAGACACTCAAGTTGAACCAGTGCAACTTCGCAGTCAAAAGCGGTGGACATGCTTCGTTTGCTGGCGCTTCTAACATCGATGGCAACGGCGTGGCTATCGATCTGAGGGATCTTAGCCAGCTTACCGTCTCGAAGGATAGGAAGCAAGCTAACGTCGGCGCGGGAATGCTCTGGTCGGATCTGTACATGCAGCTAGATGCCCAGAACCTTAGCACCATCGGCGGACGATCCGGCGCAATCGGTGTCGGCGGCCTGACTCTAGGGGGCGGCATATCCTTCTTCTCCGGGCGCTACGGATTCGCCTGCGACAACGTGAACAACTACCAAGTCATCTTCGCCGACGGCTCCATCAACAACGTGAACAAGAAATCCCACCCCGACCTCTTCTGGGCCCTCCGCGGCGGCGGCAACAATTTCGGCATCGTCACGCGCTTCGATCTCGCCTCCTTCGAGCAGGGCAAGATGTGGGGAGGGCAGATCGCGCATACAGCTGATAATATGCCCGCCTTGAACACGGCGCTGTATAATTTCAACATCAACCATTACAAGGACCCGTACGGCGCTGTTATCCTCGCGTACGTGTATATCCCCGCGGCGGATATGTTCCTCGCCAGCGTGGACCTCGAGTACGGCAAGCCCATTGCTGATGCGCCTATCCTGGCGAACTTCACCTCTATCCCCAGCATCCAGACTTCAGCGCGCATTACCAACCTGACGGATCTGACTGTGGAGTTGAACGCCACGCAGCCGTCTGGGCTGAGAGAGACGTTCTGGACGTTCACGGTTAAGAATGATGTTAAGATCATGACGGATATCCAGGCCCTTTTCGCGTCGAAGATTCCGGATATCGCGAATGCGAGTAGCCTCCTCCCGGCGCTGGTGTTCCAGCCTATTTCGACGGCTATAACTTCGCATTTCAGCTCGAACGGTGGGAATGCTCTGGGTATAACCGACAAGGACGGTCCTCTCATCCGTAAGCCCCCTAGTTCCCCTTTCCTTACGTACTTGAGGACAAAATCTAACCCAACCCCCTTAGTAATCAACATCTCCATCGCCTGGGCCGACATCAAAGACGACGCCCGCATCCTGAAATTCGCAGCCGACTTCATCGGCGAGGGCGTCGCGCTCTCGAAGAAGCGGAAGCTAGATCACAGCTATATATACCAGAACTACGCTGCCAAGCAGCAGGATGTGTTTACGGGCTACGGGCCGGTGAATCACGCGAAGCTGAAGAAGGTGCAGAAGAAGTATGATCCCCAGGGGGTGTTTGAGAAGTTGCAGCCGGGGTATTTTAAGCTTTAGGTGCGGGGTGTGGGGTATATATATGAGTATATAAAGATTGGATATACAGAATAGATATAGTTGTTCTATATAGATAATAGGTAAAGAGAGATGAAATATTGGAGCGGGAAGGAAGAACTGACGTTCTCACCCTCATCATCTGATCCTGCGACCTCGGCCAGCCAACCATTCAAGTATTCCGTTATGATGCTGTAAGGCCATGGGCGAATCAGTAACTCCCGCCTATGCTGTGGAACCCATAGAAGGATGAATTAGGTTCCTCCTCCCCTCAACTCCTCCCTCCGATCCTGCGATCTCGGTGGCTTAACGGTCTAGACCAGTCCAGTCGGTGAGTGTGCTGTGGAAACTGTATCCTTGTATATCTCGTCCCTTTCACTCACCACCCGGGTTGCACTGCAGATATCCACAACCCCCACTACTGCGTAAGAGTACAGTAGCTTTGTCACCTCACCCTACACCACCCACCGCCCGTTCATCACAGTTACAGTCAGTCAAGTCACAGCACCACAAACCCCCATCCCATCTCACAGCAACACCAACACACATAGTCACCCGTCCATTCCCATGCATGTCTCAAAAAACCATCAAACGGGACGCACAAAAACGTAATATAATGGGGAATCATCATGTATTAAGTTCTCTCAGCTACCAACACACCACCACCACCACCCACAACTCCCCCCTCCCCCTCTTCCCCCACACACCCAGCCACGGTGTAACCATCTTTCAAAGCGCAGTGCAAATACCAGCGTCCGTAGACAAATCTGGCTCAACGATATTCATCATAAAACCCCGAGTAAGGAAATTAAAAACAGAGAGGACAAGTCGTCCCCGACCGACCACCTCGAACACAACCGTCACGCGCAATTCGTAGGGTCCGGCACAGCCGGGGCCAAGGGTTCAAGCGTAGCGCATTTTCGTCCAAGCTAGGCATTTCGCAGGGCTAAGCTGGCAGGTTTGCGCCCGCCAAGCTTTCCGGCTACGAATGTGCCGCGCAGGGGTGGGGTGAGCAGATGAGTTGAGTCGCGACAAGACGAGAGGAGACAGATCGGTGCGAAGACGACGAGAAAGGTTTTAGGTGCGTGAAGAACGAGCGCGCGCTGTCATTGCGGACGGAGATGAGAAGAGACAGCGCGGGAGGTGTGCTCAGGGTCGGCGACGCGCTTAGTATTTCAGGATGATGTACCTGGGAGTTTGTTAGCTGCTGTTGCTGCGCTGTGCATACGGAGTGCAGAAAGTGGGGGAGGGAGGGAGTGGACGTACAAAGCGTGGATGATTCCGGGGATGTAACCGAGGATGGTGAGGAGGATGTTGATGAGGAGGTCGGCGCCGCAGCCGCGCTCGAGGAAGACTCCGAGGGGGGGGAGGAAGATGGCGAGGATGATCTTGCAGATGTCGCTGGGGTGGGTGTTAGTTTGGGGGGTTCAGAGTGAGAAAGAAGGAGGGTTGCTTCAATTGCAGCAATCTGGGTGTGGTGAAGTTTGCGCCAGAGCTGCTTGTGAATTGAAGCTGGAGAGAGGGTCGTACCTAGCAGTGAAAGCCATGATGAATTCGGGTGAAGAAGAACTTCTCTTTTGGGAAAGATTGTAGGTGTTTGTTTTTGTTTGTTTATAAGAGAAGTAAGGAAGTAAGTTTGGTTTTACTGGTGTATGATGCAGTTGAAGTGATTGTATTTGTATCTTGTGAAGAAGGAGAGGAGGAGGGCGGGGCAGAAGGTCTTTTATAAGTAGGAGTAGGCGCAATAGACTTGTGTTGGTGGATGGGGTAGTACTGGTACTCGAGTACTGGTACTGACGATGGCATGGCGCATGCCAAATAAATCTGGATCTTTTTTCTCTCTTACTGGGTACTTTGGGGGGGGGAAATGGCTGGGCTGGCAGTAAACGTCACCGCTAGGAAGGCTGGGAAGGTTTCGGTGATGGGTTGACTAGGATTAGCTGGTCTGTGCGTAGCGTATGGACCAATGAGAAAGCGAGAATAGGTGGAGTGGGGTGTGAGAGATGGCAGATAGGTGGCAGAGAGGGTGGTGCGCCACAGTAATGACGTCATTACGTCATAGTTCTGAACATCTCATGTTTACGTCGAGACTTGGCCGTTAGGAAATAGAAGATTGTGCAGGTGGAGGTGCAGGACGGGATGTACTCTACTATACTACTATGCAGTACAGTTACATACAACGTACATCTACTGTAGTAGTGAAGGGACCTTGAAGGGATCTTGATTCCCGGGTCTCTGACGAAATGCCTATTAATACATTACTTCTGTGTTCTGTCATAGCATATCCAAGATCACAGAGTCACATGAGTCCAGAGTCTAAGAGAACAAGAAGTGACAGGTATTTCTTCGAGGTGCAGTGAGTGATACCGTGACTTACATTTTCCCAACAAACTAACAGTACAGTAGCAGTAACAATAACAATAACAGCAGTTCCAACACAAACACCAGAAACACTACTACAAAACACAGCCAACAAACAAACAACGATACAACACCAACCCCCAAGCGCCCAGACAAGTGCCGGTACCCGAAACACCCTTACATAAAAAGACCAAAAAAGACCAAAGCCCAGCCCAGAAACTCCACTATCCCACCCAGAATATAGCTCCATTCTCCGCCCTATCCGCCCCACGCAATCCCTAAAAATCCCCGTTCATTGCACGTGAATTGTTATTATAGCGTGTTGTGAGCGGCATCAGCGGACCGCCTGCGCCACAGTCCCTTCCTTTACCCCCGAGCCACACGTCAATTGCGGACCGGAGCCACACCCGCGCGTCACCACGGTCTTCGCCGACAGCTAGCAACTTGGCGGTTGGGTTCGTGCACGGACGCGTGATATATGGCGCGGTAATGGGCCCAGGAGGAATAGCTAGCACCTGTTTGTTGCCTGTCAAATTCGAAGGAAAACACGGCATCTTCTCCGTTTTCGATGATAAGTGATATTGACGGTGTTGACGGGGGTTTCTCTACTTTGCCGTATCGTGCTATCGTAAAACATGTGCATAGTCGCTAATTTGTCGATCAACAGTCTCTACACCCATAGTGTCAGCTTAGAGTAACCAAATACAACTCTACCATATCAACGGCAGTGATTGAGATCGACAACGTCCCAATCACATCGCCATCTTTACGCACCTCGTCGCCCAGAAAACACACGCATCTCGCACATGCGCCCTCCCATCTATGCACACCCGCCACATCTCATGCACGTCCCATCCACCACCGAATCCCCGTCCTCGTCGTCGTCCTCCCCATCCTCAAACTCACAGACAATCTCCCACTCCCCCACGTCGACCCCCTCAATCACCATCTGTCGCCGCACCCACTCTCGCATCACACGCTGCAACTCTGACCGCTGGACCCTGTAGTTGCCAAAGACGAACATCGTCTCTCCAACGGCTCGCTCTTGCTCCTGCGCGATCAGATGTTGTTGCACCGGGCGTGGGATCACCTCTTCGTCGATGCGGGCAAGGCGGGCAAGGCGGGCGAGGTGCGCGGTTTCTGCTGACGCGGATGCGAATGGGGATGCGGGTGCTGATGCTGATGATGATGGGGAAGCTGCGCGTGCCTCTGATGCCCGCTTGGCTCTGGCTTCGAATGGGCTCAATGTGTATAACACATCAGCTATGGTTGCCGACATCGATGCTACTCCACGGTGCCTTGGTTGCAGTGCATTTCCTTTACACCCTCCATTAGCTATGCCTTCGAATTCTCCTGCTCTGGTCATGTAGGTTCGAGCAAGTGCTCTTGAGGCAGTATCAACTTCGCTCCCAGTGTTGGATCCGTTAGTAAATTGTGACTTGCAAGGTCCCATGTGAGCTTCACTTTTCCGTCTCGCCGCGTACGATCCAAATATGGCTTCCCGACGTGCTGCACCTGCGTCGCGATGGGAAAGGAGTAGTAGTATCTCTGCAGCTCTCACGACTGATTCGCTGCGGACTGCGTGCCTTTCTGTGATAGTTACGATTGCTTTCGCGGTGAATTCAAAGTCCTCATTGCTCTCATCTGTTTGCGCATCGATAGTTGCAGTTCTTTCATCGTTGGATCTTGTAATCGCTTCGTTGCCGGCCGAGTGCACGTTGTCAGTGGCTATCACATCGTCCTCGTCCTCGTCCTCGTCGGTACTCGAGAGATCAGCCTAGACAGCGTCAGCGACGAGCTTGCTATTTGCACTTTGACGGAATCAGGTAGTATTACCTCTCTCTCTTTGTCGTCTTGTTCGGCCAAAGCACCGTTCTTGTCCAAAGATGAGAACTGACCAATGTGAGAGTTCTTGCGCACAGACGCATCGGTTTCGGCGCGCCTAAGCTTCACTCTCTCACTGAGACTTGTGAAGCGTGGGGATTCGTGGGCTCTGAGTGGGCGTGTTGAATACGGTGCCTTTCTCTTAGACTGAAAGTTTTTCTTTCCGGTTTTTGCTTTCTTGTTGTTCCAACTGCGGCCAGTTCGATGGAGTTTGTCGTCGTACTCGCTGCCACTGCTACTGTCGCGAAAGCGCTTAGCGATGCCCATGATAGTTAGTCTCAAGCGAGGCGTCGATGAGAATCAGCTAATATCTTCTTCGTCTGCGTGCGGCGTTTCTTTAAATTATATCTGTTAATACTCGAAATGTATACTTGTTTGATAAAGATATCCAAAAGCTTGGGCCGATGTCGAGGCGTTGTGCACGATCCAAAATACGATCTCTTCAACGTGAACAAGGAAGGCAAAGGTCGCTTGGAAGCCAAAGCCTGGGGAACGAACAGAAACAAGCGAGCAGCGTGACTGCCATGTATGGAGTTGGAGTGGACTGATGTTAAATTTGTCTACTACCAACTAGCAAGATTATTATTACCCGCCAATACAAATCCACGGATGGCGGTCACGCCTAGAACGAAAGAACGACCCATATGATACTCTCATACACAAGAGAAGGAACGGTTCCGCCATCTAGCTGCCTCAGTACTGAAATTGAGAGGAATGAACGCAAGCCAACCGCCCAATGCCACACAAGGAAAGAACAGCCTGTCGCCCAACCGTTCTCGCTCCTCTCCTCATAGCCAAACCACACACACCGAAGGAAAGAGCAATCGCACGTCCCATACTGATACCACCAAGGAAAGAACGTCTATTCGCCACCCAAGTATCACAAAAAGGAAAGAACATCCCATCGTCCAAACTCCTCTGGCTCCTTCCTAACCAAATCGCACCACGAACTCTAGCCCCAAATTATCACACTCCCAGGGAAAGAACTACCATGAACCCTTAGTCTCCCCACAAACAAAGAAAGGACGCCCAAATACCCAAATATTACAAAAACAAATGTAAGAACAACTAATCGTCCCTCTCTCCCAGCCCCAACTCTCAACCCTAACCCTTCCAAAGAAAAAACATCCATCCCCAACCTCTCCACAGGAAGAGAACAACCAGTTCCTCGCGGATTGTGCTCAAAGAGGTAGCAAGCTCGTCAACGCGCTCCTGGCTTTGCTGAGCGTCGTATCCATTTCCGTAGTTGAGCCTTCTCGCCGTCCTCAACTTCATCACTCATCACCCCCTCCTACTCCTCTTCCTCCTCCCTCCATCCTCTCCACACCACTCAACCACCCTCTTCCTGCTCTCTCCCGCCTTCTCGAACTCCCTCAACACTCTCTTCCTCCCCTTCCCGTTAAACTCCCTCCTGAGTATCCCAGTCAATACCTCAGCATTCTGCCAGAGAGCTTCAGCGCGGCTTGTAACCCATTTTTCGCGCGTGCAGAGGAGGCGCTCGCGCTCGGCGAGGTGGGAGAAGTAGGTGCGGATGTCGTGGCGGACTTGGGTGATTGTGTTTGAGGGGGCAGGTGTTGTGGTGGGAGGTGTTGCGTGTGCGACGGCAGCGGTAGTGGTGTTGGGTGCGGTGGTGGTATTGCCAGCAGCTTGAGTTTCTTTGTTGGTATTGCTGGTCATTGTGGTGGTGATGGTATTGCCAGCGGTTTGAGTTTCTTGGTTGGTGTTGCTGGTGATTGTGGTGGTGGTGGTGGGAAGCATAACACCAGGGCTGTCATTTCCATTGTCAATCTCATTGCTGGAATCATCGCTGCTTGTCCCCTGTTCGCTGTCGCTGTCACTGGTGATGATGATTTCTTCAACGCTTTCTTCGGCGGTATCCATCATATCCACTCCATCAGTGTGCTCTCCGTCGTCAATGTGTTCTTCTCCAGCAAACCGCTCAACTCCATCAACGCTACTACTTCCGTTTCCTTCATACCCACTATCAGCATCCTCCTCATTGTCACTGCTCTCTTTTTCCATCCACGGAGTAGGCATTACGAAATCTGGCCCAACTTCACCCACACGTGCCTTTGTGCTTGTAGCCGTGAAGACAGGCTCCTCTTCGTCAGCGAGATGCTCCTCTTCGTCCACACAGGCTTCGTACTCTGTGAATCGTTTCCAGAGGTCGATTTTGACGTTTAGACTGATGTCGGCGCGGTGGATGAGGGATTGGACGACTTTCTTGTAGTTCTTTGGCAGGGGGGTCGACATGGTTGCTTTATGAGAGGTGTAGGTTGGTGAAGGGCTGGAAGGTGTGTGGTGACGGGGGAGATTCATGGTGGTCAGTTGTGGTTTTTGATTGGCGAGATGAGATGATGGAGTGAATTTGGAAAGATTGAAGGTTTTTGGGAGCGGATGTAATTAGTATATGAACGGCGTGGGGTTGTTTGCCGCTTAGATGCTGGAGGCCGAGGAGGGACGTGGGGGATGTGAGAGGCCGACAAACGGTTATCCGTGGAGATGAGGCTAGGAATCGCGGATATGATGCATTCCCACCTACGCTCGTTCCTATTCTGCAGGGCCCCGGTCATACAATACTACTACAATACATATCTCATCATAGAACGCAGATTCACAAAACGATTCTTGGGAAGAGAACTCTAGCATTGTTTTCATCCCCCCCAGTTACGTATGATATCTATCCGACGCTGCGAACACAGATTGCCCGTCAAAGCTGTCCAGAAAAAGGCAATTCGGCGCGGCGCGAACGCACCCCTAAAGCCAATTATATCCTCCTCGATATCATCAAATCATAATAATCGCCTCCTCCTATGTCGTAATCTACTGGAGAGCCTTACGGGCAAAGGTAGGCAGGATGAAGCTGGCCTTGTGGATATCCGCGTTGTAGTAGCGGAGCTGCGAGTCCTCCTGCTCGGCAGTGAAGCTGCGGAGAGGGGTCTTCAGGTCGCGGGTGGCGTCCTTGGAGCAGACCATGAAGCCGATCTGGCCGGAGGGGTAGGTGGGGATGGTGGTGTAGGCGTACTCGACGGTGGGGAAGACCTCCTTGCAGTCCTTCTTGAGCTTGGTGATCAATGGCAGGTGGAGCCACTGGTTCTCAGCTATTGGTTTATCTCAGTCAGCATGGTGGAATTGATAAGGGGGTAACCTAGGTTAGCAGAGCTCAAGTGGTAAGGTTGCCTCTAGAAGTTTCGCAGTACATGACGACGCAGAAACCAGAAACGCAAGCAATATCAAGTGAAGCAGTACTGATCGGCGCGACGATATATGAAAACACGACGTCGCCAAATTGGCTGGCAAAAAGAGGCGATAAAACCACGCAAACCTAGGAGAACGTACAACCTTGTGTAGAAATAACACCACCCTCCTTAAGAGCTCCGAACAGAAGCTCAAAGTATGGCTTCTGGAAAAGGCTCTCGGCTGGGCCCTCTGGGTCAGAGGAGTCAGTGATGATGACGTCGAACTCGTTCTTGTAGTCATCGAGGAACTTGAATCCATCTCCAACGTGGACCTGAACCTTGGGGTGCTGGTAGCTGATGGCCATTCCTGGGAGGTACTTCTTGGAGAGGCGGATGACGGACTGCTGGGTGTCAGATCTATTGTACGTGTTTCAACTTCATATTGGGGAGGGCTACCTCGTCAATGTCGCAAAGGATGGCGGTCTCAACGCAGTCGTGCTTGATGACCTCACGGAGGACACCACCATCACCACCACCGATGACCAAAACCTTCTTGGGGTTTGGGTGGGAGTTCATCGCCAAGTGGGTGATCATCTCCTGGTATGCGAACTCATCCCTCTCGGTGCACTGGATGACGTTGTCGAGAACGAGAACGGTTCCGTAGTCGGTGGACTCGAAGATGAGGACATCCTGGTACTTGCTCTTCTCGTGGTGGAGGATGTTCTTGACCTTGAGGGTCATGGCCTGGCCGGGCCACATGTTGGAGATCTCGCGGAACCATCCATCTGCAAAGACCTTTGTTAGCAGGTGTTCTGTCAGTAGCAAGGCTACAAGTGCGGGGTAGCTATGAGAGCATCGCTGAGGATTTCCATTGAAGGACATCTCAGGCCCAGAGACTCGCGGGAGCTGAGCTCTGATCTCAACGATCTCAGAGCAAGACCCGAAAGCGTCCGAACTCTCACAACTATTGTTGACAATGGAGGGGTAATAGCTTACCGACGATGGTGGGGTGAGTGATTTCAGACATCTTGAAGGTTGAATGAGAGAAAGGTTTTGCCTGCAAAAATCTCTTCGATGGATATGGCAGAAAGCGACAGGAGTATTGCCGGAATCGTGGTAATAATTTGGTAGCAATTGTGATTGACCTTGGGTACCCAAGCTATGAGGTTATGTTTTGTGCTACGGGTCGCTTGCAGGTGCGGGGGAGAATTTTTGTGGCAGAACTGGGCTCACCGCCAATAATTTGGCCGATTGCGGTTAATAAGTTGGTATGTTTACAGCTGAGAACCAGCTTTGACGGCAGTTGTTGTATAACTTCCAGAGAGCAGTAACATGCTACAGCTGTAAATAAGAAAGCTACGACCAGGAATATTAGGTTGTTACATTAAAAAGAGCAAAGTTTCCTGTGAATGAATGAATGATTTTATCATTTTTGCCACGCTCAGCTCTCTGTCCGTCCCATGTTACTCTACACCGTCAGATACAGACCACCATGTCAAACAAGTACCTAGTTTCGCATCTATAAGATAGGAAAGTATAATAATGGGTATGAATAAAACAATGAAGATACCTAAGAAATTACCAAGTGGACAGAGTTTTCTGCATGTCCTGCATATCCCGCATTTTTTCCTGCACCTCCTTAAGCTGCTGCGCGTTTTTCCCTATCTTCTCCCTCCATGCCTTTTTCTCTTCTTCGAAGAGAGCTTGCTTTGCGGTCAGTGCCAATCTGTCACCTTCCAAGGCTGCCTTGGCTGTTGCAGCTTCTTCTTTCTTAGAAGATAGAGTGGCTAGCTCGGCTCTCAACGCCGACCTTTCATCTTCCAAAACCTTTGTTGCCGTTGCGTTTTCTTGCTTTTTACGAGACTCAGCAGCCTCTCTCTCTTTCAAGGCTGACTCTCGGTGTTCGAAAGCCTTGCTTGCCACTTCCACGTCATGCTCTCTACGCACCACTGTCGCCTCCTTCTCAGCCAACGCCTTAATACCCGCCTCAAGGACAGTTTTCGCTTCGATACTGAGGGCCAGTTCCTCTATCAACTTCGATTGTTGGGCTTCCAGATCGTCCCTGTCACTTGCGAGTTCTACCACCTCCTTGCATAGCGCCTCCTCCCTTAATTTGATATCCGCCTCCCCCTTGCATAGCGCTTCTTCCCTCACTTTGATGTCCGCCTCCTTACGTAGGGTAACCCTAACCTTTTGTTCTCTCTCCGTGACCTCCTTTTCTCTTCTAGAGTTATCATTCTCCCGCTCTACCATCACCGCCTCGCGTTTGCCATGGTCTTCATCTGCTTTCTTGGCACGGCTTTGCTCCTCAAGAAGCAACTTTTGAAGCCTAGTTTTTGCCTCTTCTACTAGCATCTCTCTCTCCGTACAAAGTGTTTCCTTCTCCTTCAGCGCAGTATCTCTGTCTGCAAAAGATGCTTCTTTCGCCAATATACGCCCTCTTTCGTCGCATTTATCATGGGCTTCTCTGAGGTTTGCTGAAGCCGTATCAATCGAGGCACGTTCATCGTCAAGGGCCAATCTATCTCGCCCAAAATCCTCTTCGGCCTCACGAAGCGACTCTTCTCTTCGCGTCATCTCCTTCTCCTTCTGTTCGTCTTCAAGTTGGCGGGCCTGCCGACGACACAGGGCTTCAGCTTTTTTAAGTTCGGCTTGCTGGGATTTCGAATGGACGGTTATCGAAGCCCCTTTAATTATCCTCGCCAATTCGAGTATGTGGCCCAGTAGTTCCTCGGTGGCATAGGGCCTGAAATTTCCGTTAACAACTTCTAGGATGCAGCTCTCAAACTCGGAATTCTTGGTAGCTGGCCATAAGTGGTCGAGCCCGCGAACAATTTTAATATAGCTCGGAGGAGTTGCATCATTAGCATGTGGTCGTCCGCTCGAGAGCTCACACATCATTAGGCTGCACTTTAGAGCAAGTTTGTTTGACATGTTTGTGAAATATCCCAGCGACAGCGTAAGCCCCTGAGGCTCCCAGTTCTTCTCAAGGTTGACCCAGGATTTGCACTTTGCTGATTTGGATAAGAAAATCATTTGATTCCATTCGGCGTGGATATCTTTCCAGCTGGCCTTTGTCCCGTTACATATCTCCAGCCATTTCGCAAGAGGGAGCTTGGGATTGTCCACGGCTCCTCGGGATATACCCACGCCTCGAGGACTCGTGCTTCGAGGGCCTGTTGGGACCGGCCCATTTGAGTCGATTCGTGGCCGTTTTCCGTTGATATTTGGCGTTGGGCTTATGTCGATCTGGCTATCGGAGTTCAGGGTCTTGCGTAACTGAGCGAGTGCATGTGAGGCGAGAAGTGCTCGGGATCGCCCTTCTAACAAATCGTGAATCGAAGCCACGCTGGCACCGATATCCTCGTTGGAACAAGTAGAGATTTCAGTCAGGGCCTCGATCCAAAATGCTGATTCTTTCGTATCGCCATCAAGAGGAAGCCAGCTGGGAACGAAAGGCTCCTTGCCTGACAGTAACTCGTGTAGTGATGATAGTGTAATGCACTTGCGTAGTAATGCGTCGATATCAAATTTCTCCGCTTCGTTGTAAAGCGATCGAAGATGAACATTGCCCCATCTAGAATCGTTTGGCTCTGCTTTCAACGCTCCCATCGTTGTTGATCTGTTAAATCAACCGCTAGAAAGTTGCCGATATAAGCAGCGGTGGAGTTTAGATAAGGTGGGGGAGGATGTGAGAAGTGAATAAGCTTGTCCTAGAAAGGGACGTGGATAATTCACGCGTCTGCTTTTCATTACAGAAAGGATAAAGAAAGGACGCGCAAAAAATATGGAAAAGACCGAATAAACGCAAACAGATTAGAGGCAGGCAATTTTGACTATGAAGAATAAAACAAGTTTGCTAGAACGCAAGGCTGAGAATAGGAGAGAATATTCACGTTCGAGTTGAGATTACACGGTCCGTGTCTGGCACTCTTTCACGTCGACCTGCAGGCAGCAATTATGTGGCGGTTTCGTTAACCCCTAGGCTTAGCCAATCACTCTCTAAGGTGATTTCGACTGTGACTAATGACATAAGTTTACTAGAACGCAAGGCTGGAAATAGAAGAAGCATTCACGCTCGAGTTGAGGTTGCACAGTCCGTGCCTGGCACCCTTTCACGTCGACTTGCAGGTCGGCACGAATGTGGCGCTTGTTTACCCCTGATTTGGCCAATCACCTTCTAAGGTGATTTCGACTGTGAATAATGACTTACGTTTGTTAGAACGCAAGGCTGGGAATAGGAGGAGCATTCACGCTCGAGTTGAGGTTGCACAGTCTGTGCTTGGCACTCTTACACGGCCGCCTGCAGGTGGCAACTATGTGGCGCTTGTCAACCCCTGATCCGGGCCAATCACCTTCTAAGGCGCCGAAACATATAGGGGCTTCAAGGACCCTGAAATGAGAAAATCGTAAATAAAATTGTGATATATGACAGTTATTTACACTCAAAACCAATGGGATATACGGGATCGATCCTATAGGCCCATTCGCAGAAGGCAAGGCAGAAAATCCAACACCCATCCAATATTACCTCATAAATCGTCCAGTTGGCAAACTCCCCCTTGTTCACAACAACGCAACTTCAACATTTCCGCCTTCCCAAGCACCAGGACTCCAAGCTGGCACATCTCAATCAAGACAAACCGAAATTCCCATCCAAGCCATCAACATAGAACCCGTCTCCATTCAAACCACCCTGCAGTAAAGTCTGCTTGTAATCGCTTAACGCTCCCGGACCCCCAAAATCAAGATCATCACCGCTGCTAAGGCTCTCCTCGCTAAGGCTTAGCACGCTCTGCGTCGTTGCCGACGCGTCGCAGTCCGCCATGCTAAGAGCTGTCATGTCCCACGCGTCAGGCGACAGGTCCCAATCCCCGTAGCCCGACGATGAGAGGCTAGCCGTGTGCTGGCCACCCGTATTCGCGCCATTGGAGACGGCTACTTGCAGGCCCGGCACAGAGCCACCATACACGGCATCGAAGATGTTGCTGTTCCCGCTATCGAGCGAGCCGAGGAGTGTCTCCCACTCCGACGGTGCTAGATTCGGCGTCTTGTACTGCTGAGGCTGGATCTCGTTGTTCCGCTGCTGGACTACGCTACGGGACCTGCGTAGTCCGTCGGAGGATGGCGCGGAACTGAGCGCGAGGTAATTAAGATTAGGACCAGCCTCGGAGTTAGAGCTTGAGCGTGGTTTGGTGCTAGTAGACATAAGCGATGGTGTAGGTGGCGGCTGAGGCTGGCGCGGTGTAGAGCTGTGGTAGCTCTTACTACGGGACGTAGAGTCCGGCTTCTTATGCCGGGATCCGGATTGGTTGCCGAGACCGAGCATGGGTATGCTGTTCAGGGTTGCACGGCGCATTCGCTCCTGTTGTTGGAGGAGTTCCGTATCGATGCTAGAGGGATTAGTGTACCGTGACGTTACTGATTGGTGGTTTTGGCGTCCATTATGCGAATGTGTTGGCGCTGCAACATGCTGGTTTCCGTGATCAAATGTCTTGGGTGTTTCAGATGGTGCAAGGGAGCTGACAAGTTTACGGAAGTCGGCTGCGCCTGGTGCCTTAAACGAATCGAGGTAGTTTTCAACCGCGCTGACGAGACGTTGCCCATCTTTCAACAACTTTCCCTCTTTCTTGAGGTCCAATCCTTGGTAGAGCAGGCTCAACCCGCATAGTGTAAGCATCTCATTCTTGTTGACACAGAATGAGAACGACATGCTTCTCTCCTCGAGCAACTGGATAATCTGGATGGCGTGTTTACTGGAATCCGCAACCGAAATAAGGGAAGGAGACGCTTTCTCGCCAAGAGTCGATCCAACAGCAGGACGGTGTATCAACCCTCGAATGTGGTAATAGGCAAGTGACTACTATCGTTAGAATACTAGAGCTCTATACGATTTTCATGAAGCTTACCAAAAGAGCAGATCGATTTCCGGTAACATCGGTAGATGGCTTATCTTGTACAAAAGTAAGCTTGAGGTTTGGCGGTAGCTGTTCCGACCATTCCGTCAATTCGTTCTCCAAGGCAGTCATGGTGCTAAATGAGAGGTCTTTGGAGGTATTCGCAGGATAGAGACGCTGCAAAACCTTCGACAGAATTCGAGAAGCGCTGAAAAGGGCCAGGGCGCTAGATATTTTCGATGACTCTCCAGGCAACGTGGGAAGATATCCCCGCTCCTCAACATATTCATCGTCGATTGCCAGTGGATATTCTGTCTCGATGTCCGAATCTTGTAACAACTGGGGCAGACCCATCGATGCAGCCGAAAAACTATAATAATCAGTAACAGCTACAGTTATAGCTGGTGTGGTACTTACCAGTCAACTGTATACAGAGTCCAGAACACTTTCTTCCTCGTCTCGATGGTTAAGGCGCCGTACGAGAAGCGTTTCTGGCTCTGATGTAGACCTAATCTCTGTGCAAGCCCAACGGCGATAGCCTTGTACGTTTGCAACGACTTGTATTTCCCCGTTTGCGAACAGTATAGACACGCCAAGACAAGGCACTGAAGAGTACCAAGTGTGCTCTCCATAAGGAGTGCATTAAGGGACCTTCGCCATTGCTCCTCACAACGAGCAATGTGCTCCTTGTCGGGCAGGTCGCTAGAGAATCCCGCGATACTGAAGACTAGGTGGAGCTCTGCCAACTTTTGGTCATCAACCATCTGTTCGGGATCCGCAATGTATTCTTCATACAATCGTAGAAAAGTCGGTTTATGAAGAACAGGGAAGAGCGGGGCATGTTCTTGCCAGAATATGTTGATGCAACGATCAGAAAACATCCGCGGAGGGATGTTAGGACCATTAGATGAGCTCCTTGGCGTCACGGGTTCTTCTCGTGGCGCGAGGAATGCGCCCAAATTGTATCCGGAACATGATTTTCCAGTATCACGAAGCTTGCGCTTAAAGGCATCTGTAGGTTAGGGTTAGCGATAGTACGGATGCGTAGCTGGTGTCGCGCTTACCAACAAAGGTCCTCCCGGTCGAGGGTCCCATAAATGTCGAGTCGGACACGTCAGACTCGAGCTGCAGCGGCACAGCTTGCACTCGGAATGTATCGTCTTTGTTTAGCGGCGAGTCTATCGGTTTTTCGATGACAGCTGGCGATAAACTCGACGGCGAATTCGATATCCTTCGATTATTGTGCATGCGCGACAACATATCGATCTTTTCATCCTTCTCATCCAACAAGTCCTTCAACTCCCTCGTTTCTCCTTCCAACACCCTAACCCGTTCCTCCAGCGACTCGGTATATCCTCGTGGGAACGCTCGTCGACTAAGCTTATCGCTCGTCTTGCACTCGAATCCGACGTTTGCGCATTGCGAACAGCACGGTCGAATCCCATCGCATCGTATCTTCTTGCTCCGGCAACGATCGCAGGCCTGCGCTATCCGGCTCTGCGCGGTCGTCCCGACCTTGATCACTTTCATAGGGAGTATTCCAGGCATCGTCGCGACAGTTGTTGGGACCACGGCTGGTGCGGGTTTTGCGCGTTGAAGCTGATAAGGGTCCTCATCCAGCGCTAGTACCTGTCCCTGCGTGCGTCTGATGTCGTTACAAACAGTTGAGTGACAGCTTGCTCAGTCGGCGCAATAAGTATGGGTCTGCGAAGACATCCACAGCATTCGAATCGCTATTGAGTTTTGCGTGTAAGAGAAGCGAAGCCTATGTGCGTCGTGTTGTTGAGGATTCGATGCCTGGTTAATAGGTCGGATAAATGAAAGCTGGGGAGAGTTGGCAGTGGATAAAAGGTGGTGGGATGCTGACTTTTGTGTGGGAGCGTGTGGTGTGGTAGTGTGTGGGATTGGGAGGAGTGAGGGATAAGGGAATAAGAGTTGGGAGGTGCCGATGCAGGCGCAGGTTTGCGAAGGCGCTATGTTAACGTTACTGGTTACAGTGGCTCCCTCCTATCCCACTCCTGCTCATGACACGGCTCAGCGAATATTTAGCGTGTCTAGGCAGCGGGGTTTTCGGGTAAGGTGGGGATTTTCTCCCCACGTTTGTTTGTTGGGGATGTGGAGGATTGTGGAGGATGATGTGGATGTGTGGAGGCTGGTGGATTGATTGGGAATGTCTATTTCGGTATTGGGTGTAATATTTGAGGTTCTATTGCTTCTATTCCTCCGAAATATTTCGAAGTTATACATGATCAACGTTGAAAATCATGCCATTAACACAAAATGCGGGGTGGATGGTCAAAGAGTTTACTCCTTTCTCTGTGCTTGCGACTTCCTGACCGAAAACCGGCCTATTTACTACCGCCGATACTTTGAGCAAGAGCAGGAGTACCATCAACAAAGAAACACGACACGTTTCTGGGGCTGATTCTCATCATAGTACAGGTACGGCTCGGCGAAACAATTCGGTAGAACATGGCCGGTATGCCAAATGAGGAATTTGAAGGTCATTGATGTTGCGCCACGACATGGGAATCTATGAACCTGCGGATTTCCAGGTCACAGATGCAATAATCCTGACAGTGCCACTACCACGGTTCGTTCGGTTACCTCGCGGCCAACACAACAAACAGGCAAGAAGAAGCACGAGACACTTAGACGCTTTCGTCTGAATTTCCTGGTCTTCCCCTTCAAAGCGACTATCTGAATCAAAATCATTATAGGACATGACATATATCTCGAAGATCTCCTCGCCCTTTAGGGTTATTCATAGCCGACGGTCTCCGTTCGCCAGATTTCCTTCCCTATGATTTCCAGAAAGCTTGCCGTATCGGTCGCCTTTACCCCTTCGTCCGGCTGTTATGCGCTGAGCCAATGACGCGTCTTCATTTCCACCAGCCTAAGAAAAACGTGGCGATGATGATCGATCGATAATCCACCAATCGGAAAGTAACAGACCCAAGACCCATGACACGAAGTACAACTCCTGCGTCTGCAGAGTCGCATTACTCTAAGTTCGTCTCGAGTACAAGAGCAGTAGTTTGGATCTCCTGCTTTAGCTGGCATGAAAGCTTGTCAATGATGTCCCGCTGCGGCCCGCTTAATTGCGATTTTGGCTCTCCCCACAAAGTCCCCACCGCCAACTGCCATATGAAGCAGATGCCGATGCCAGTAACAACTCTTAATTCGCTGTCGTGGCCAAGCTTCCTCGGGGGTTGCTGCACCCATTCTTGGGACGAACTGACAATAGCCGCCTGCCAGGCACTCAGCTAAAGTCTTCGCTCTCGCTGTTATCTCCAGCCCCTGGTGCGTCCTGCGCCTGTGAATTGCCTAAATATTCTTGCACTATAGGGCTTGACGATAGTGTGTTGATCTAAATGCATGTTAATCGAAATGTTGAGTGGTACTCTGTGGGGAAGCTCAACAAACATACTTCTGCTTCTAATAATTCCAAGCTCTTGCTGAGTAGTCCCGCTTCAATCACGCGTAGCTTCGATGCAGCTTCTGGAATCCCCTTGTCACCCACTGACAGGCTCTCCTGATTAGGATCAAGCTCGTTCGCCGTATGCTCGCTCTCACTCAGTCGCTCCAACTGGTCGTCGACTATGTATCTCAAGAGGACCTTTGCTCGCAAGAGAAACACATCAGCGAGAGGATCCGCAGTAATGATGTCCTTGAAGTTACTAATGGAATCGGTAATATCCGTAGACTTCCAGAATGCGCGCATCTGTCCGAATGTTCCGTCATTTTCTAGCAATACCTTGAAATCCAACCCGTCGTCTTCGTTAACACACATAAGATAGATGAATGGGCATATCAGCACCACAGAGTCATCTGTCACTGAAATGCGAAGCGTAGGGGGCTTGCCATGAATCTTAGCCTTAGCTTTGGCAAGTGGATCATCCGGGGAAGGTGAGATATGAAGAACCAGGCTATGCGCAGAAGACAAGTCGTCTATAAATCCATAGCTGAACAACATTTCAGCAGCGCTTTTGGTAGAACCGTAGTCAATAGTAAGTTCCTCTCCTTTTTCAACGCGCTGCTCAGGCTTGACTTGCAAGAGCACCTCATCGTCACTCCCTTGCTGGTAGTGTGCATTGGCGTTTGCTGAATGATTCGCCATATCCAGAAAGGGCACCATTGCCTCCCCTGAGAGAGGAAGCTCCAGAGACCGAGATCGATACCAGGAATCAATGAGAATCCAGTCCTTGAATTCAAGGTGCTCCTTGTCCCACCAAGCGTTGTGGCACCAGGGGATCTCTGTTGTATTTTCTCGGAGGGTCTCAAACTCCCGTACTAATGCAGTGACTTTTGCCGCAACGGCTTTCTAGAAGGTGAGAGCGTCAGCGTCTTTGGCTGATGGCTGTGGACAAA
This sequence comes from Pseudogymnoascus sp. VKM F-4516 (FW-969), assembly GCA_000750815.1. NCBI lineage: Eukaryota > Fungi > Ascomycota > Leotiomycetes > Thelebolales > Thelebolaceae > Pseudogymnoascus > Pseudogymnoascus sp. VKM F-4516 (FW-969). The sequence goes on from JPJZ01000349.1 coordinate 56,932, forward strand.
GCAGTTATAGTGGCTTCCGAAAGGCTTACCTCTAGAGATGTCCCATTGAGTAGCTTTATTTGGTCGTCGTGCCACGCTGTCGGCAAGGAGATGTATTCAGGCAGCATTTTGACATACTCAGTCCATGGACCCGAAACACTAAACCTTACACTTGGGTCTGACGAAGCTCTTGTTACTTGCATCAGCAAGAATAGCATTACATCCCCACGTAACGACTGCGTTGCTATTAGTTATACGTTCCACGTGATCAATATGATGCACACCTACATTTCCACCAACAGCCTCTAGAACTTGTCCAAAATGCTTATCAATCTTTGCATGCTCTGCAATAGTCTCGGCGCTCAATATAAGATCATTGGGGACATTCAATACGGTTAGGTTGCTTCCTTCGTCGCCGGCCGAATCGGGAAGCGTAGTGGTGGAAATGACGCCGTAGCCGCCATATTCTTTATTTTTCTCGACAGATATGTCCTTAAAGCTTATGCCGTTAAATTTTGCCCAAGTACGCAAACTCGACACCGGTAGAGCTGGAGGTCGCATTTTATCTAATGTCAAAAGCGGCTCTCGAGTATAGTTTGTGGGCAAGTTTCTCAAGTTTCTCGAGCTTGGAGCTGTCGGAAGCTCTGTCCATAAACTAGCTTGGCATATATGTTCAAATACGGCTTAGCGTTAAATCCGGTTCCAACCTGTACCCTACAGCCAACGACCTAGGTCATTTCACAGCAACTATAGAACTTCCTATTAACAGCAAACTTATTCAATCTCTATAGTATAGCTCTGTTGAAACGAAATAATAGAACAACTGTTAGGGTTTATACATACATATATATTTTACTAATGCTCATAATTTTATTATGTTATGAGTATTTATTCAGGTTATGTATCTTTATACCCACTTTACTACATAAAGGTACCTATAAAATAACTACTCCAACGCTGAGCTCATAAGGCTGGCTGGGACAGTTATTGTATGACGACACCACCTGTGATAGTGTGCAAACTAATATATCGGCAGTAGCTCTATAATAATAGAAATAGCGAGTAAATTGATCAGGTACTCTTCAAATATAACCCTACAATGCCGAATAATCAGCGATTATTAGCCACCGGGCTGCTGTGCCGCCGTCCCGCTACAACCGTAGTCACACGAGGCTTAAGCAACACGCCATTATGGGAAAGAGAGATGAAGACCCATGGAATAGGATCAACGGGGAAGGACCATATTACCACTACGAAAGAGAAAAAGGGTATATATGTGGAGGCTTCAAAGGCAGGCATAGCAGCGAGGGAGTCGGGCGATCCGGACACTGCGACCAGTGAACGAGACAATCATCATTCCAACGAGAAGGCCAAACTCGAAAATCCCAAAGCCCCAGACCCAGTGGTGGGAATGAATGATGAAAGGGGCTATGAGAGATAGATCTGCAGGAATTGCTTGCTATAACGTTCTACAAATTGCTAGACCCATGAGAACGCCCATGTGAAGTCTACCGTTTTATGGCAGGTGAACGCCCGTTACCTGTTCAAACGCCTTTCATATATGCCACTGTGTCTCATAAACGCCACATCTCCAGAAGAACATCTGAGCCGCTATGCCACACCTATTCTCGGCCAAACTTGAATGACAGCACCTGAGAAGTGATTAGCTATTAGAACACTACTTCGAATAAACTGAGACCTTACATCATGCTTCCCTACAGAGACAACATCATCCGGTGATACTCTGACACCACCTGCGCCTTCCACATATGCCAGAGGGGCGTCTCCCATTACCTTGCGAGCAACTTCTGCGACTGTAGTGTTCTTCTTGACAAGAACACAGTCTCTAAACACAGCATTTGATCCTGCCACCCCCGACGAAAATGTCGTGACGTTCCGCACGGGGAAGACTGGAACCAGTCCAAGGAGCTCCGCAGCTTTTGACAAGACCTGGACCACTCCTGTGGAGCCAAAGCGGTATAACACCAAATCTTTTAGGTTCTCGATCCTTGATGTGAGCTTCTCGTCCATTTCCTTCAGCCCTCCGCCCTCAGGGTCACCGTCCGCGATAAGATCCGCTCTCGTATCTACGAACTCGCTTCCCTCAGTATACTTGATGAATCCCTGCTTCGCAAGCTTCCTTAAAAAGACTTCGGAGATGGCAGAGCACAGTACAATCGAATTCGGGTCCTGCATCTTGGCGATTTTGGAGATGTTCTTGTCCGAGTCCGCGTGATCGATTTTATTCAGCGCAATGATAGTCGGGAACTTCTCATCCACGAAGGCATTGACGACTTTCGCTACCGTTTCATCCGACCAGTGTTCCAGCGGCTCTTTAAGACCCATGCGGTCTAAAGTGCGCGCCACTACTTGCGCATTAGAACCGTATCCCGAAAACTGCCCCTGCAACGTCTCGACGGCAGTAGCCTTGACTGCAATATGCCGGCGCTTGATCGAGCCCCATTTCACCATCAGGTTGCCCAACACCCATTGTACAATTTCCGAGCGTAGCCAGGCGATATCTTGGGAGGGGTCGTAGCCTCGTGTTGCCTTTCCCTCCTCATCGGTCGTGCCGCTCACGTCAACGACATGTATCAATGCATCCGCCAGTCTGAGGTTGTCCAAGAACTTGTTTCCCAACCCCTTCCCTTCATGGGCGCCTGGTACCAACCCGGCAACATCGAGCAGCTCTATCGGCACTGAGCGCCGTCCATCTTTACAGGATCCGTAATTCGGCTTGCATCTGTCCTGGACAGAGTATCTGGCACAAGCACAGTCTATTTGCAGGTACCCCGTAGCTCGATTTGGGTCGATGGTAGTGAACCTATTCGAATAAGGTCAGTCAAACCACAGAGTCTCGTTATCGTTATCCTTACGGAAAGTTGCCTGTGAGGAATCAGTACGAAACTTGTTGCGCCGGCAAGCGGATTCTACCAACCAACTTTCGAAGTAGCATCTGTTAGGCTGTTCAGGGTAGTAGACTTCCCGCTGCTGGGTTTTCCCACTAGGCCGATGAGAGGATCTCGTGGCATCCTGCTATGTATTTGTCTGACGTTCCATTAACGTTGCGACAAATGGCCAAAAGGTTCCTCTAAAATCAAATTTGGCACTAGTAATGCGGAAGGAACGTGGGGTAGTACCACCGATTCTTATCAGCCTTATCGCGGAGACCAACGTCTATTACAAGCTTGCCACAATACCGAGGCACCAACTTTCAGAGACATCCACGTACTCGTATAACTGGCCTGTGGCCAACTTTGATTTTGATTTAGCAAGAGAGTTTCACTGTTTCAGTCAACAAATCTCTAGGATGGTTCAAATCAGGTCTGTTAGAGTTTTTGCAGCCGCTCTGTTAGCTTTGGTTACAAGCGCCCATATCACGCTGAAGGACATAGATTCATTGAAATCCATCACCAAAGATTGTAATGAGAAGATACGAGCTTTGAGATCATCTCATAATGCAAATCCTGCTCAGGCGGTAATATTAAATGACCAAATTTCAAAAGATGAGATCGAAGATGTGAGTATATTTTCGCCATGGCCTTCACGTTTAGCTTATTGGTAAAATAGGTCGTCGCCGGCTCTTTGACGTATCTGGATGGAGAGTTACTCAGCCTGTTGAATATCCCCGTGAAAGACATAACAATCGAGAAGCCTGATTGTCCTGAGGTCGTCAAGCATTGCCATGTCTTTCTGCAAGCAACCACGAGGTTTTTGCAAGCTATAGATGAGAAGCAACAGGAATTCAGGTGGGACACGGATAGTAGCATTTATAATGCCCTGGGCTGGATGCAGTCCCTATGGGCTTCCAGATCTGCAGTAAGTTGAAAGTTTCTTCTTTATTTTACTGTTGTGCTCGAGAGGGCGACAGTACTCATGTCGTCGCTGCTAAGGCCTGTATCCTCGAGACGATATGGCCTCTTGGCACTTCTCTTACCTATTGGGATAACATGATGGCTGACCGGTATTCTGTGTATAGAATGAGCAACACTTGAGCTTTATTGAGCAGCAAATGCGTTTGTACAAAGCTTCAAGTTGCTTCAATAATGTCAACGATGTACTCAGACAAGATGTCGAGGTCGTCGAGTATTTGAATGACTTGATGGATACGTTCTGATAAGCTCCAGGCGAGTAGGAACGAATTATGGGCCATTATTATCTGAAGAAGGTCTTCAGATCTGTCTTTGTTTCCGCGTAGCCGGTCGTTATTTTCAGAGCTTGGATTCGGAGAAGGAGCGACACAACAACCACAAGTGGTTCAGATACCCAAACATATTTTCAAGCGTGCCGTTCATGTCTTGCGAATACCAATTATTATTTTAAAGCAATATCACACCTCAAATATCCTATAGCAAATCCTCTAAATTATCAATATTGATATCTTCTGGGGCTTCACACGTCCTTAGCCTGAAAACAAACGAAAGCACAGCGTCAGTGTTTTAGCCTTACGCTTGATTGCAATCAATAATTCCTCGTCTCTGACACAAGATGCACGAAATACCATCTCTCTTCACAGCTGTGACCCTTGCATCGTCGCCTGACTATCACCAATTGACAATCACAAGCATTACGCCCCATTCAACCCAGCGGCCCCAAATGTTCCTCTCCCGCCCTCACCTCCAGACCCACGGCATTACCGGCACCGGCTTTGAAGAATGGGAAGTTCGAATCACATGCTTAGAGTTCTACGTCTTGCTTCTCAGTATGACAGTAACTGTCCTGCTTTTGGCCTGGCTCGCGCTGGTAGGGATGGACCATTTATGGCCACAGTACCGAGGACAGGCTAGTCTCAGCGAAAAGGTCTTGAGCTATTTGAAATTGAAGAAGGCAGAGAGGCTGAAAGATAAGGATGAAGACGACGAGACTGCAGTTGAACTCGGAGGAAGTAATAATACCTCCGGGAGAGGAAGTATGGCAGGGCTGAAGGAAGACGAGGATACGGAGAAGGGAGAGTTGACAGGCGAGCAACTGGGGCTGAATGAGCCGCGAAGGCGCAATTGAATATCAGAAAGGAAAAGAATGAGATAACTTGCACGCTGTCAAAGCCGTCACCACAGAATAAAATGGCACAGCTCCTGATCGCGTAGACAAAAGACACGGAAAATAGACAACCATCATCTTATTTGCGGTATGTCTCCATCTATATCCATCTCCCTCGATTTGTACTTGTACAATTCCCCCACCCTAATCCTATTTTGCATTCGATCTTCAATTCTTCGTATCAAACAAACACATCCCCATCATTCCTCCCAAAACATCGCTTATGACCTAGATGGTCCCTTGCTCGCTCTGATAAAGCTCGAGTTGCACTCCTCGTACGCCCTTCCGGCACCAAAGCCCAAGCCGACGAAAGCAGGCCACGCGCGGCGCTTGAAAATGAGGACGGAGAAGACGACGCCGAAGGACAGGCCGAGGGACGAGCGGATGAGAAGAGATGAGAGACAGCGGTCCCACTATCACCCCAGGTCAGCACAAACTCTATAAACTGCGCATTGGCCAGATCAAAGTGGCTACGCGCGCATGGCGAGCTGTAAAGCCTACCTTCTCGTTTAGCAGCGTCTCGGAGACGGGCCTGCTGGGACGCGTGACCACTGGTGGTGGGGGGATCGAGGTCTCTGGCATGTTTGCGGCGTCGCTGTAGATCAATTAGACTTCAATTGGCCGTTTGAGGAGTGTATTGGGCGCGTACTGTGGCTCTGGGGGAAGAGTCTTGTAGTTGACGATTTTTGGCTGGCAAAGCTACCTCATTGTTTCGGCTCCGACATTCCTTGGTTTACATGAGCTTCGCTCCCGGGCGGTGAATTATATCGCCTAATATGGTTAGCGCATGGTATTCTGCCGCTTGTGGACTAGGGTCTATCATGAACATATCGATCGATGAAGACCCTATGAGTATGAAGGCTCAACGTGCTGTGCTTAGAAAGATTGTAGGAATGCGTTGCCTTTGTTTTTTCAGCGACGGTTACTCTGTTGAGAACACGGACTTGATGACAAAGGTTGATACACAAAAGCAATTAAGAAGTCTTTGGCAGCTATAATTACTCCATTGGTCCTCGAGTAGATGGTTAACTCAATTCCAAGCAGAGCAACAACTATTGTTCTCCGTAACCCTGCTTTTCAAGAGCGTGATACTTTATGCCTCAGTATTATTTCTACAATACCACTCGCCCCATAAACCTTCCATGATTTAATCTTCGAACAAGTAGGATCCCTTAAACCAGGCCCATACTTGTGTAGCTCGACTTGGTTACCCCCCTAATACACCTTTTATGATGCCTTATCTCGGAACAAAATGTACAATGCCTTGCATAGTCGATACATAAATCACAGAGCGACGCTTCACTTCTTACCTCTATTTCCACCACCTCGGCCTCCACCGCCCCTACTTCCGCCTCTACCACGACCCCCGCGACCACTCTTCTTTCCGGCGAGAGACTGTGGAGGCGCCACGTTATCAAAACGGGGGGGTCCATTACCGGCGCCCTTCTTCGAGCGTTTACTAGAGCTAGGGCCACCTCTTTGTTCATCGTTGTTGCCTCTAAATGGCATCATTGGCTGACCAGTAGAGCGGTAGTCCCTATCGTGATCAAAGGAGTGGTATTGATCATCGTAACGCCCTTGATTGTAATCAGGGTACGCCGGCGGGGGGCTGTATGGGCGATCATCTCCGAACCTGGAATTGCCATCGTTCCCGCGATAGGAGTTCGATAATGGTGGCTCCCGGTATCTGGAAGGTGGAGGAGGCTGAGACCGGTATTGTTCGTCAAGAGGTTGACGGCCGGTGAAGCGGATGTGGCTCTTCGGTTGTGGTGGTGGTACCTTGGCCCGGATGAAATCTTCCTCGTCACTATCATCTAGTGTTACGGGATTCGATTTGGCAGATCCCTTGATGCTGAATCCGTTCTGTGGCTTTGCCGGTAGATAATCTCTTCCATTTGAGTTCGCAGGCATACTCATTTTGGCGTCAACATAGCGATCCCTATTGGCCGTCGACCATGTGTATCTGCTAGTCAACGAGGCGCTGCGACTAAGTGCGCACTCAGGACCATAATGTCCATCCGCACCACAGTTATAGCAGTCCGCCAAGAGACTACGAACCTTTTTAACGGATCCCAAGTCTGGCTTGAAGCTACGCCATAAAAAGTGGCAGGACTGCTCCGTATGGTGTCCTGATCCACAAATATCACAAGCTTCGCCTTCCGATTCCGCGAGGGCGAGCTTCTCAGGACAAGCAGGCTTTTGGTGGCCTCGCTGGTGGCACTTACTACACCGTATGGTCTTAGGGCAAGAGTTTGCGAAATGAACGCCATAAGCGCCGCAGGTGGAGCATGTCAGCTGAGGGCAAGAGGCCGCCGTGTGCCCATTGGCACTGCAAGTAAGGCAGAGGACTGTACCACGTGGCAAGCCTGGGTAATACTTGTTGATTAGAGCTGCTTCAGCCTCACTAAGGGTCTGCTCCGTCTCTTGTGTTGGACCAGAAAGTGGTAAAACCATGGGTTCCAGTACAGGGGAGTAATCGTCACCCTCCTCGGCCGTCTCAGGTACCGACGAAACGATTGTGGCTTGCTTCTCTCCCTGGCCTCTGTCATTTGACAGGGTGGAATGTTCGACAGCACTGCTATTGCCATTCACAGCTGAAGCAGTGGAATCTGTCGTTGAGATGTCTCCCAAATTCAGCCCATTTACGGAACTTGCATTAGAAACGGGTTTGGGAGTTGACAGCGTCCCTGCTTTTGCTTCCTTCAGGCGATTTCTGCAAAACCCCAGAAAAGATTCATCTTTCAGCTGCACAGCTCCATATTTCTTCTCGATCTTAGAATAGTGCTTGTTCATATATGCATCGCATGCAGCAATGATTGAATCAAGATCCATTCTGTTCAAAACCTTGCTGTTTTGTATGAGTAATTCGTAAACGAAGTTGGTTCTGAGGTCGCGAGTGATGTAGCCTGCGGGCTTCTCCCTCTCTCGTTTTTCAGATGGAGAAGGCAAAGTAAGGTCCTTTCCTTTTATAGCATCGGAAGCAGCGCTGTCCATGCTTTTTTGATCCGACTTTGCAGGTACGTTTGATTTAGCAGGCTTTGCCGGCTTCGTGGTAGCGACTTCAAGGGCAGACAAGGCCCTTTTCTGGGCTCTTGTCATCCTTGCCCGCTTGGTCTTTTCCTCGGAAACTTCTCCTACTTCAGGAGCAGATGTGTCGGCCACAATAGGTGTCTGTACTTCATTGGCCGGGTCTTCTGTCCTCTTTTCAGCCACAGCTGGCTTGTTGTCTACCGCGGCCTTCTTAGCCGCTTTTGCGCTGCCACCGAGTGAAGTCCGAACAGTCGCTTGAACGCCCTTGTTCCATGACATAGCCGCAGCTGTCACATCTTTTGGTTTTTCAATGGGCGCATTTCCGTTGGCTTCAGCGCCACTTGCCGAATCTGTCGCTGGCGAGATAGGGTTGTTCTCAGCATTTCCGCTGCCATTTCGTTTCGCGCGCTTAATGGCGCGGCCAGATATATGGCTTCCATCTGAATCAGAAGCAGGGCTTCGCGCAGTTACTTCGGCACCATTGCTAACTGATTGCTGCAGAGTGCGCTTCCGGCCAACGGAGGGCGTCCTCGAGTCGGACGCGTCTTCGGGGGACATGTCGAGGTAAGACCGAGGAGAAGTGGCGATCTTACCGAAGCATTTTTGGAAACTGGTCTGTCTATGGTATGAGAGGTTCGGGGTGTCCTTATGACTCGATATCGTAGCCGGTCCGGTATGCGCGTCTGTTTGAAGTGGTGCTGATGTTGCTGCCGTGACTCGCACTGTCCCTTTCGGAATCAATCATCAAAATCTACTGAAGGCGTGGGTTAAATTTATCTGTTATCGTTATCGCCTGTAACCAGTGGACCAATCGGGCTACCGTAGACGAAGGCGGTAGACGAGTGAAGTAATAATGCATGCAGGGGTTCTTCCGAACACGACGCATCAGATCCCAGGCAACATATTCGAACGTCCTGGACTGGGGCTTCTAGAAACATATCCATATTATCAACTCTTTGTTCACCAACCCTACTACCACAACAAAGAAAGCATATTGAAGCAAAAGTAGCTTCTGGTCGATATATAATCTCATCGGCCATACACAACAGGCTACCGCTATTCAGTCGTTACATACACACTAGGTAAGTGGATTGTTTGACCTTGCTGTACCACTGCAGGCCAAGACAGTCTCGACCTCTGAGCAAAGTTGCCTCCTGTTATGACTGTCTTCATTGCAGATGCTCTTTCGTTCCAACCATCTCTTTGTGCTGACCTCTCTATCAAGCTACACGCAAGCATAACCAGCCGCTTTACCCATCGTCCTGAACATCGACAGCCATCAACGATCATCATCCATCCGCGTCGAGCCCATACGATCTATTCAATACACACACGCTCGACCAAAGCGTGACCCCATACGTTCAGTATATCTCCATCCAATACCGCCAAGCTGTCTTCACCATTGCTCCTCCCTCGCACCATCTCCTACGACGGGAGTTCAAACCCTCCTCGTCGAGGTGACGCATATCGAAACATGTCGGAAGAAAAGACGGGGAGGAGGAGACGGTCGAGCAGTTTATTATACCAAGAACCTCCGGAGAGCATAGAGCACATGAGTGATCAAGCTGCGCTGCCAAATTTGAATGCAAACTGGGTTAATGCGAAAGGTTAGTCAATACACTCATCCGGGGTACGCGGGGTCATTGGGATTAGGGTGGTGAATATTGTACGATGCTGTTGAAAGGTCTCGAAGACGAAGACTGTGGCGCTGGATGTTATACTGTTTGGCAGATGTGGAAGGGATGCATTCGTGGAAGGGATGCATTCGTGGAAATTGTGCTAACATCTATCTGTACAGGTGCATGGACCATTCACATTGTTATTATTGCTTGCCTCAAGATCTTCTACGACATCATCCCGGGAGTCTCTCAAGAGACCTCGTGGACCCTCACAAACATCTCATATATGTTCGGTTCCTACCTGATGTTCCATTGGGTTCGTGGCGTTCCGTTCGAGTTCAACTCGGGAGCCTACGACAACCTGAACATGTGGGAGCAAATCGACAATGGAGACCAATACACCCCCGCGAAGAAGTTTCTGCTTAGCGTGCCTATCGTTTTGTTTTTGCTGAGCACACACTACACACATTACGACTTCACTTATTTTACGATCAATTTCTTGGCTGTCTTGGCTGTGGTAGTACCCAAGCTTCCGTCTGTAAGTGCCCTTGTTGAAGTCCGCCATACTTTAGGACACAAGCTAACACGCACTACAGAGCCACAGGATGCGAGTCGGTTTGTTCTCCGGAGCACCGGAAGACAGGTAGCTGTTAGTTTATAGCCGGTGTTATTAGGATAACTCGTCCCTTCGGTATGCATACGCCTTGATGTTTCTATAATAGGTGGGTGCTCAAGCATGCACCTGTTGGCCGCGAAATAGAAATGTTATATAGGTCTAGAATTTGGTTTACCAATGCTTTGAGTATTTCGGTGACGCTTTGGTTATGGCTACGTCCGTGGCTTGATTATGATTATGATTATGGCTACGGTTGCGAGCGATCGTGCTATTGTGACAACAGGGGATATGATGAAGGCTGCGGCAAGTAGGTGGAGCCCACCATTGACGTATTTCTACTAATATGAGAGCTTGCAGCCAAAAGCAAAACTTGTAAAGTAGTTGCTTTACACCCAGCAGGTCATCATAAAGCCATTACAAGGCTATTGACCCAAGGATCCAAGGATCAAACGACCCATATGATGCTATAGTATTTCAATGCCTATCCCTAGCTCATAACCCTGCCATGGGTTGACGGAATCCTGTCGAATCCTGTCAAGCTCCAAGTAGCCAATAATTGTCAAAGGATAAGCCCGAAAGGGTGGGTAAAGGGCCCGATACCCAGCCCCGATCCCTAAATCTGTCAAGTTTGACAGCTCCTGGGGCCACTCCAATGCCCTTTCCCTGTGCGGGTGGTGTGAGGAGACCCGCGCTTATTTGGCGTTGACGTCGCCTATAACCGCACGCCATTGTTCAAGCTTACCTCAAGTTGTTCTACCACCAATTGCAACAACAAGACCACAAATATGTAAGAGTGGAGTGAGAAATAGAAAGGAGCTATGCGGAAAGGACAGGTAAGTATAAGTTTCTTCGTCCCCCCTACCACCCCTCTTTCTTCCCTTCTCACTTCATATCTGGCCCCATTGAGACCATCTTGTGGAATCGCACGCTCGTCTTTTGTTGGGTCTAAATATATTCGGTGAACGGGTCAATATTTCCATTCGTTCAATATATGATCTACGAAAATGCGCCTTAACCTCGCCTTTGCCGCTATAGGGCTCGTCACCTATGCCAATGCACAAGGCTTTGGAGGAGACAAGGGCGGCAAGGATCATGGAAGCTCCTCCGAAAAAGGCAGCTCCAGTGCTACCCATAAGTCCTCGAAGACTTCCAGCGCTTCAATGTCATCCAGCTCCAGCGTTTCGATGTCATCGCACTCCGGAAGCTCCAGTGTTCCCACGTCTTCGCTGTCCAGCAGCTCCAGTGCTTCCATCTCATCGGAGCCTGGCAGCTCTAGTGCTTCCACTACACTGGAGGCCATCAGCTCCACAATTACGATATCTTCGGCAACTGGAAGCAGCAGCATTTCCATCCCATTGGAAACTAGCTTGGCAAGCATCTCTTCTGCAATCCAGAACGAGACTTCTGTTGGCACTGCATCTGGCACAGCCTCCCTAGGAACCACCTCAGGAGCAGGCTCAGCTTCAGAGAGCCCCTCTGCGACGAACACGCCATTCTTCTCCCAGAAATCTTTCGAGGCTGGCAACACAACCAGCTTCCTCGGTACGGCAACTCAAGCATCCTCGAACCCAGCGATTACGAGCCTTTCATTCAACACGTCGGCCCCGGCCAATGCCACGTCCACTCAGACGGCCTTCAATACTTCATTCGTGACTTTGACCAGCGTTGCTCCATCGTCCCTGACACACGGTCCTTTCTTCAATACTACAGAAGCTCCCGGCAGCACCACCGAAGCTCCAGGCGGAACAACAGAGGCTCCCAGTGGAACAGAAGCTCCCAGCAGCCCCGGCGCCACCGAAAGCCCCGGTCCATCAGGGTCAGAGGCGCCTGGTTCGTCGTCGGCAGAACAGCCCGGCGGATCATCCTCAGCAGAGGTACCCTCCTCATCGGCGCCTGCGCAGGAGTCAGGAGGACAACCAGAGTGTAACTGTCCTTCGGCCAGCGGAGGTGCCGGCGGTGGAGGTGGTGGCGGCGGCGGTGGTGGTGGAGAATGTAACTGTCCCTCTTCTGGTCCTTCTGGTGGCGGGGGGGCAACCGCCACGAGCGGCGGTGCCCAGGAAACAACTCCTCCCAGCGGAGGTGGTGGTGGCAACCAAACATCTCCTAGCGGCGGCGGTGGTGGTAGCTCCGAATGCCCAACCTGCTCTTCTGGTGGTGGCGGCGGAGCAACTCCAACTAGCGGTGGTGCTCAAGAGACGACTCCTCCTTCTGGAGGCGGTGGTGGTAACCAGACATCCCCTAGTGGCGGCGGCGGCGGTAGCTCCGCATGCCCATCCTGCTCTGCTGGTGGTGGAGGCGGAGCAACTCCCACAAGTGGCGGTGCTCAAGAGACAACCCCTCCTAGCGGAGGCGGTGGTGGTAACCAGACATCTCCTAGCGGAGGCGGTGGTGGTAACCAGACATCTCCTAGTGGCGGCGGTGGTGGTAGCTCCGAATGCCCATCTTGCTCTGCAGGAGGTGGCGGCGGAGCAACCCCTACTAGTGGCGGCGGCGGAGCCCAGGAATCGACCCCCCCTAGCGGTGGTGGTGGTGGCAACCAGACTACTCCCGGCGGCGGCTCCTCTGGTGGCGGCAGCTCCGAGGGCGGTAGCACTGGCGGCGGCGGTAGCACTGGCGGCGGTTCTTCGGGAGGCGGCCAAGGGTGTCCGTCCTGCCCATCTGGTAGTGGCTCGAGCGGCGGCGGTAGCACCGGCGGCGGTTCTTCCGGAGGTGGTTCTACTGGTGGCGGTTCTTCTGGCGGCGGTAATTCCACCACTGGTGGCGGCGGTGGCTCTGAATGTCCCTCGTGCCCTAGCGGCAGCGGTTCCTCTGGTGGTGGTGGTGGCGGCACCACCCCAGGAGGCGGCGGCGGTAGCACCCCTGGAGGCGGTAGCACCCCTGGTGGAGGCGGCGGTGGTAGCACTCCTGGTGGCGGCGGTGGTGGTAGCACCCCAGGAGGAGGCGGCGGTGGTAGCACCCCTGGTGGTGGAGGTGGTGGTTCGACCCCAGGCGGCGGCGGCAGCGGCGGTAACCCTGGCAAGGGAACGATCAGCAGTGCTGGCACGAAGGTGTCGAGCTCGATGGCGGCGGTGTTGGTCGGTGCGGTTGCTGGGTTTGTGATGATGTAGGGGCATGAGTACAGATAAAAAGTTGGATAAAGGGCTAATTAAGATGTGGATAATATATATATTCTTAAATAAACGATGTAGTTAATAGAAAAATGATGTTGTATAAAGGATTGGGGGACTCAGAACGGGCTGTTCTATACTTGATAGGCGTTGATAGCAATTGGATTTACTACATCGATTTATTTTCTCGAGAAGTGAAGCCGAGTGCAATAACTTTTGCTATTTTCTCATCATACGACATCTAATGAAACTCATGATACATCATTTTTTGTCCCTCCAAACCCATCACCAACATCCCGAACCTATGCCTCCCTCATATTCACAACGCAGCGGATGCAGTCCCCGCCCTTCATCGCATCGAAAGCCAGGTTAATATCCTCCAGCGTCTTGCGATGCGTAATGAACTCATCCACCTTCAGCTTTCCAGTCATATAATCATCCACCAGCCCAGGCAGCTGAGTGCGGCCCTTAATTCCACCAAACGCACATCCCTTCCACACACGACCCGTAACAAGCTGGAAAGGCCTCGTAGCGATCTCCTGGCCTGCGGCAGCAACACCAATGATGATGCTGGTTCCCCACCCCTTATGGCACGACTCGAGTGCTGCGCGCATCACATGCACATTCCCCGTGCAGTCAAAGGTGAAATCACACCCACCATCCGTCATCTCAACCAGCTTTTCCTGGATCGTCGTCTTGCCCAGATCATTCGGGTTGATGAAATCTGTCGCGCCGAACTTTTCGGCCCACTCCTTCTTCGAGTTGTTGACATCCACCACGATGATCTTGCCAGCGCCCTGCTTCAGCGCTCCCTGGATCACAGACAGGCCCACGCAGCCGGCGCCGAAAATCGCAACGCTGTCGCCCTTCTGAACCTTGGCTGTCTCAACCGCCGCGCCGTAACCGGTGGTGATTCCGCACCCGAGAAGGCAAGTCCTGTCCATCGGCGCCGAGGGCGTGATAGCAACAACCGAGATGTCCGCCACGACGGTATACTGGCTGAATGTCGACGTGCCCATGAAGTGGAGCAGCTCCTTGCCCTTGCAGGTGAAGCGCGAGGTGCCGTCGGGCATCACGCCCTTGCCCTGAGTCGCGCGGATCTTGCCGCAAAGGTTCGTCTTGCCGGACTTGCAGAACTTGCATTCCTTGCACTCGGGTGTGCTGGATCACGTTAGCGGGGCTGCCCCGGGGGATGAGGGGAAGGAGGAGGCCTACTAGAGTGCAACGACATGGTCGCCGGGCTTGACGGAGGTGACTCCCGAGCCAACAGACTCGACGATACCGGCTCCCTCGTGTCCGAGAACGATGGGGAAAGCTCCCTCGGGGTCCTTTCCGGAGAGGGTATAGGCATCTATCATCCATCAGTTCACTGTCCCCTATTGCCCAGATGCTACCGTAACCGTACCTGTGTGGCAAACACCAGTGTAGTAGATCTCAATGCGGACCTCGTTGGCCTTTGGCGCAGCAACCTCAATGTCCTCGATACTCAGAGGCTGTCCAGCTTCCCATGCCACAGCAGCCTAATCTGTCATCAGTACTCTTATCCCCAGCTTCATGCTACCAGAATCGATTGCTAACCTTGCAAGTAATGGGCTACAGCACCAAAAGTCAGCTCGAAATGACGTAAACGGAGCTCCCCGAGTAAAACACTCACCTTGCCCTCATGCTTCGAGAAGTGCCCACCCGTAGTTCCTACCATAGCATCCATCTTGTTTATAGGGTGCAGTTTCCACGGTGATAAAATATGTAGGTGGATTTGTTTTGTTGATGGGGAGTGACGCTGTGCTTTTATGCTGGAGCTGGGCTCGTGGTGGGGTAATTTGCCCGGAAGGCCAAGGGCAGAGTAGGGTCGGCACTTATCGTACGTCAGATAATCGATAACGTTGTCATAGGATTGGAGGGGTTGAGCTTGGCGGTTCGGCTATACGGTGGTGGTAGCGCCGGTGGAGCGGCGTAGGGGTTTCCTAGTGGGGTCGAGAGGCCAGTTCTTGTAGAACAAAGCAGATGGATTGCTAGGTTTTACTCTCGGCAAGGATGGATTTAATGCAATACTATTTAATACAGAAGTACGGAAATCTCTCATTTTTTAATAAGTAGGCCATGGGCCGTAAACTGTCGCTTTCGTATTATTCGTTTATCCGCACCCGAATAGCTTCAACATCTAATCTCTTCATATAGGTTACTATAATTACCACTCATTACTCGTCTCATTATCATGTACAGTTAACTCCGTGTCATGCCATGTTGGCGGATCTTTCCTCAAGCATAGTAAAATTGCTAACGCCCTCGCCTGTTGAATGCCTGTAACATCCGCAATCTTTTCCAGTCGTTGTATTACCCACGTCCTCATCACATTCGATACCATATTCGTGCACGCGGCTGTAAATAGCGGCCAGAGCAGCAAATTGCCGCATGCGGCACGGGGTGGCTGCTCTGAGTGTGGATGTTCGGTGAGTAGATACCCATCGGAAGGCGCATCGCCGAGGTAGTATGGCACGCTTGCGCATATATCCTGTGTAAGTTGGACAATGACAGCGCGACTGTGAAATATTTGGGATTGATATTGCTGTTGCAATAAGAATTGGCTGTCCCGTACTAGATTCGGGAATTCTTCATCCTCATCTTCTTGCTGGTATTCGGACTGGTATTCAGACTGGCTTAGATGGCTCAGCTGAACGATGAGAAGTTCATTCAGCAGAATTCGGACACTGCGGTAGCTATTCCAAGAGGTGGCGGTCAAAGTGCCAGTGTAAGTGTGATAGTAATCTGCGAAAACGGCATCGGAGCGGGCCGTGAGAGGCACGGTGTTGTAGCCGTATGGATTTTCCGCCGCCCAAGCAGAAAGGGACGCTTCGATCATCAACGCGCCAGATACAATGGCGGCAGAGTTGGCGAAGTCATGCATAGAAGTCATGAGGGAGCGTAGGTTACAGAATTCGATGACCAGAAGCGAGAGTTTGCTGGCAGTGAGGTCTTCGCCGCTTTCATAGGGGAGGGATAGAAGTGTCCAGGAGGTAATGGTGTCGGAAATTGCTGCACGCCTTTGCATGGAGTTGATTATCTTTGCCATTGTCAATAACAAGTGCTGAAGCTCCGAGGAAGAGGCTTACAATTTGGGACCGCAAATGGCGGAATATTTGACGGCCTGTCTCTGTTTGAAGCTGCTCTTTTCCGCGTAGATATAATATCTGTGCGGCGCCATTAATGTGCTGGGTCCAGGATTTCATCGACCTTGGAGTATTGCATGTATTTATCTAACATCTCATGTTAGATGCGGTTTGAAACAGGTGCCATAGCACTTACTTCAAATAATCCTAATAGCATTACCGTGATGAGTGTTTGATCGGCTTTGGCATCTTTAGTGCATAACGCGCTGTTCGTAGCGCTCACTGCACGATTATACCTTACTTTGGCTGCATGCATAACACTCGAATTGTTGCTTTTGGTATTTGCTATACCAACCATGCCAAGGGATATGACCACGTCGGCCAACGCACTCCCCACGGCTCCTTGGCAGTTTATAAAGTCTGGTATGTAATCGAAAAATCCCTTGGCAGATTGACTTCCTCCCCAGGTATAGTTCCTCAAAAAATAGCACGTGGCCTGGAAATCTAGAGAGTCGCTCAACGCTGGCGATATTATTTTAACTAAGGCCTCAGACTCGGGACTTGAATGACGGGATGGACTCTGGCTGAAAGAGAAGCCATGATTTCCAGACTCGGGACTTGAATGGCGGGATGAACTCAAGCTGAGAGCGAAGCCATAACTATCAGACTCAGGACATGAAAGGTACGATGAAGTCTCGGCAGAAATGAATCCATGGCTAGTTTGGATTGGTGGTGATTTAGCACGACCTTGGCGGACGAATTTCTGGGTCTGATCAACGAATTGATGTTGTGACGGATCCTTGTATCCGTGACAGCTGCGTGTGGCCCGGATACATTGGCTGCAGGATGGCCTTGCTTGATCACACTGTAGTACTCGAAGTTAGCGTCTATATAGACTTCGGGGATCTCCCTCTAACGAAGCGATGGCTGAGACTAAGTTACTAACCTTAGTTCTCTTTGCTCGACACGGCGCACATCCTTTACTATGCTTCACTGCGAAACTCATACTGTAGGGGTGCTCTGGGTTGAGGCTCTCATAGCATGCTTAAATATCGAAGTCTAGAGGTGCCAAGTCAATGATATACCCTCGCCGTTGCCAGTCAAAAACAAATGACTCAACGAAGACGAAAACGCGAAGTCTCACCGGGAAAGCGGCAGAGAAAACAGCGGCAGAGGACGGCTAATGATGACTGCATACAGGTCCAACTATCAGTGACGGCGTAGATAAGGCGTGGCCGATGAGCTGGAGCGTGGAGGTGGCAAAAATAGTAACAACAATTGGTGGGGAATAGTAGCAACACTTGGTGGGGCGGGACCCCCGTTTGACTCCAGCGCCAAGGATGTCAAGCTTTCTTGGTTGTGATGATCCTGCCACCGCCGGCCACTAGTGCTCTTAGGGAAGGAAGCTCGTAGCGTCGTCGTCACACATTGGTGCCCATAACGCCAATATCCGCCTCAACAAATGCGGCATACGAAAACCTTGTCGCTCCAGCCTGGAACTTGAACCACCGATTCCAATGATTCATGCATATTTGGGATATAAAACTCTATAGCGCGTGTTATCTGCAGGCTGGCGTGTCCCTGCCGCGTAGTTCGCGGCGCTTTCCACCCAGCCACTCAACTGCGAAGCGGTGACTCCGCTGTCCGCAGCAAATCGACCAGATGCGGTAGCGGCAATGTTTGTTGGGGTCCATGGTGCAGATTGCCTAAAACGACCCCTACAGTCGCGAGAAGGGCCTGCCGCAAGGTGAGAACTGCGATCCCGCTTGCTACTTAGGGGTCATGCCTCGCAAAAGTATTCGTAATGCTACGTCGAAGATCGACCATTCGCAATATTGCGAGGAGGCGCAAATGTCTTCAGTATTGATTGCCAGGATAAGCGCAGGTGATGAGAGTATAAGATTAAGTGAACAGACTCTCTTTCAATTACTTCTATCATTCAGAATCATATTCATCACTTTATCGACATCTTTATATCATCGCTCCTCATTTCACTCCCGTTTCTTCAATCTCCCAACTGTACTTCGTTTATCAATCAAGATGGGACCCAGTCAAAAAGTCATTGCAATTATAGAGCTCTGCGTCTATGTCCCTATATTCTTCCTCGCCGCCTTTGTCGTTTTCCGCCACGGCTTCCGTAGACAGCTTGGATGGATCTACCTAGTGATATTCTGCGGCGTCCGATGCGCAGGTGCCGGCTTCAGAATTGCCAGTGAGGCGAATCCCGACAATGAGACGGACCAGGAGTGGTCGGCTATTCTCCAATCCGTTGGTCTCAGTCCGCTACTTATGGCTACACTTGGTCTCCTGAAGAGAATGTGAGTTACGTCGGGACCTTGACCGACAAGCATACACTGACTCCGATCTTAGAACTGATGAAGTCTCCGTCACTATACCGTCCAATTCGTCGTCAGGGTACATGAACAGTTTGGCCAGTGTTGGTGTTGTTGGAAAATTGTACGTTTCTCCTCTACTGTTGGCCCACACTTGAACTAACAAACCTTCACAGGGGCGGCATTATTACCAAACGCGCTACCGCCATTTCCCGCCGAAGCCGTACTATTCAAATCGCACAATTGCCTACAACAATCGCTCTTATCCTCTGTATCGTTGGCGGTACAGACGAGGCCTCATCTAACCCGTCAGACCGCAGCGATGGTCCCAAATATTTCAAGATCGGCATTGCGATATTTATTGTTATCTACTTGCTCCTTGTGTTTTTGACCCTCATCACCGCTGGGGATTTGCACAGAGCACCAGCCGGGGAGCGCCGTGTCTACATTGCTGTTGTTGTTGCGCTCCCTTTCATTGCAGTGAGGCTGCTTTGGAGTATTCTCTCTGTCTTTACGACGTTTAAGTCATTCTCTGCAGCTGGGGGGAACACCGTCGTTGAGCTCTGCATGGCTCTTATTGAAGAGTTTGTCGTAGTGGTGATGTACACTATCGTTGGACTCACTATTTCGAAATGAGAGGGATACTGTGGAGGTTGTGCATCTGCAGAAGATGCGATAGTTGTTATTCCTCGCTACAAATTAAATGGTAGCTGTAGACTTAGCTAGATTGGGCTGTTTTCCTTTGACTTCATGGCGCTTTACGCGGGATTGGCGTTGGAGTACACTTAATATAGACTTATAGATTTCTATGCCATATAATTTACTTTCCTCTAATATTACAACTTAGTAGTTTCAACAATAAATGATTTTAAGAGGCCCTCAAAGGGCTTCAGCTTATTTTATTTGCTCTACTCCTAACGATATTAAAACTAGGCAATATAATCAGCCAGATATAAATATTATAACGAGATCATGTCAATATACCTAATAATTACAATAGCTGCGAAGATCTATAGAGGTGCACATTACAAAATCACACTCTGGAAAATTTCAGTAAGACAGTGTAATATGGTGTATCATTACTGAATCAGCGACCCATCGTTGTAGCTTCGAGGATGGTTGAAACGCTGGGCTAGGCAATTCTGAAGAAATGCGCTAAAATAATTTAGGCTAGCGAGTAGCACATAGGTTATGCTATTTAAGGCTAGAGGCTCGCACCGTACGGCTTGGCTGCGCTAGCGTCCTCTATCCATGATACTATGCCATTTAAGGCTAGAGGCTCGTAGTCCAGAACGAATGCCTCGTACGAATGCCCATACGTATGCACGAAGTCGTAGGACATACTAAAGACAGTACACGCATGAGAGCACTTCCTGGCGGCTCTGCGCATTTTCTCTGGTGTATCCTAGCTTTTCTTGTTTTGCATGCGAGCAATAGCGTACCTCTAGGTGGCGGGCCTGGATGATGAATCAAGAGGCCAAGACCTTCGGGTCTCCCCAACGAACTTGTTTCCATTTTGGGCTTCTGCTATGATGTTCTTCAGTAATAAATTTTGTGGCATTGCTACGTCTCGATTTTCCCATTCGGGCGTTAAAGTCGTTGAACTGATGATCATAGAGGCTTAGAAATGCAAATACTCGCGACATTACGCATTTCCATCCTATATAACAGTAGGTGTTGCTGTAGATGCTTCGTTAGTTGTTCCTTATTTTCACACAATTTATTTACTCCTTTGGTTTACATCTCGTATATTTTTACATCAAAAGACTCTGCCTATATCAGGAGCCATGGGGAAACTAAGAGGTCTCCTCTCATCAGGCATTGGCCTTGCCATGGAAGCTGCTTCGTCCCAGAGTTCACAACCACCAAGGGTTTATGACTCTTCAAGATATGAAAGTAAGCTCTCCACTACATGACAACTTCAAATTCCTAAACACTGACATAAGAAGGAGCGAACTATCATTCGAGAAACCTGGATGGGCCCCAGCAATCTCAACTGGCACACCTTAGTGACGAGAACTACGCACGAAGAGAGTTCGATGAGACCGGCGACGAAATTTACGACGGGCAACAATTTCACTCGGAACACCTCCAAAATCAAGGAGGCTCCTACCTCTCATATCCCGTTGTTATCCCTCAGCGTAGGCCAGAAAACAAAAGTCGTGGTTGGTCTAGGGCGTATGCTCCCGCTCTCGAAGATTGCGGCATTGATCAGGAAACATTTCTGTCGTTTATTGGGTCATTCAACAGAGAGAGTCAGGTTCGTCAAATTTATTTCATGCCCAGGAGCCAATCTCGTAACATAGACGGTCTACTCCTGCTAACATTTAATAAACAGTCTTCTCCTTACCTAGATGCTGTTAACGTGGCAGCGCTTGGTGTGGGGTTTGCTCCAGGACTTGCGCCCATTATCGTTTCAACTGCTCTGCCAATAGCTGTAAATTATGCAAAACAATCTCAAACTAATCATAAGTAAGCCTACTTGGTATTTGGAACATTTAGACACATATACTAATGGCCTAATTTCCGTCCAGAACAAAGACATACTTGGATAAAATGAACGACGAGCTCTTCGTCCCCCATGGATTGTTTGCAATGGTTATGACATATAAGCCAGAGCAATCGGGCGCAATTATCAACACCAACTCAATTTCTTCGTCGCAATTACAAGACACTGCAGCAAACAGGTTTGAAAATCCAGAAAATATTCGAGCCCAAGGATTCCAAATGCCCGAGGCGTCTCCTCTAATTTTCTTCGAGAAAGGATCTCTTCCTACCGATCGACCATCCAACCGCCTTGACAAGATCACCGATTTTGTCTCTGACTACCACGACCGTCGAGCGCAGGCTCTATTTGTAAGTATTTACTCCGTGCGCTATGTAGCAAGCCGTCTAACATGTCATTAGGCACAAAGCAACCCAAACTCACCCCTTTCCGGACCAGCTCCAAAGTTTGGCAACCGCTTCGCTGACCCGACTTCGGCCAACAATAACGGCAGCTTACTATCGACAAGATCTGGAAACGATCGAGCGGGTGACAAAGAAACGGGTAAACGATCGAGAAGAGAGGATCGAAAGTCTCGAAAGGAAGACCGTAGAGGGTCAAAGGACAACGGAAACGACCGCGGGCGCCTTATACACGGACTTGTTTCGCATCTAGCAGAGAGGTCCGGTCATGGCAAAAGTTTTGGGCAGGGTCGCCCTCGACTTATATCAGGCGTGCGGGGTATAGTGAATGGCACTGGATCCTCCACAGCAAATACGAAGGATCAGAGCCTTCTAAAGTCAATTAAGGGCATTGGGGCGAGTCCGGATGTGCTATATCTGATGATCGTCAATAACCCCACATCTGACATCGTCTCTCCTGAATCTAGATCTCCGCATGGTACGAGACAAAATCCGGAGGAAGAATATTATTGGGAAGATGATCCACAACTTGACAATTCTTACGATGGGGCGCTGTCTGGCAAACGGATTGGTCTAAGAGATCCGTATGATACAACGCACGATGCGTGGTATCCTGCAGACAACGATGGCCGTTTTGAGCAGCGGTTACCGCCATATCAGTATCAATATCAGCAGGATACTGCTAGCAGTCAATTGCAGAGATACGATGGCATGGTCACGAGACGGGATTCAAGGCCACGAAACTGGGATCGAAACGATGACAAAGAGTACTGCGTAACAGGATTTTAGATTATTGTCTGGATAGGTGGGATGGCTTTTATAGTAGGTTTAATTATGCTGGCGTCGTTGGATTTGGGTTTGGATTTAAATGAAGAATAGTACTACTCTTTTCACAAATCTTGTTCCTCACTGCTTTGCTCACTCTCTGGATTACTTCGCCTCACCCTGCTCACCCTCACTTCGCCCTTAGGTGCGGTGGCCATCATGAATAGCACGGCTCTACTGCGCAAGCCTTCCGAGTCAACATCTAAGATACAATACAGCCAACTCGTCATTTTAATACAAAATAATACAAATCTGCTTTAGATGCTTAGTCGTTTCAGTCCTTTGACTCTTCCTTAATAGCCTTCTTCTCTGCTTCTTCACCCTGTCCTTTGATCTCAACTCCATTGACCACTTCTTCCTTGATACCGTTAACCTCGTTTTCCTCCTTCTTCTCAACTGATTCCATCACCTCTTCCGAAGCTAATTCTTCCTTGACACCATTCACCTTCGCCTCCTCTACCTTCCCCTCCTTACTCTCTTCCCCCTTCTTCCCTTCCTCCTTCTTCTCCTCATACTCAATCCTCAAAGCCTCCCTCGCCCCGTCCCTCTCTACCCTCGCCCTCCTTTCCCTCCCCGCCCTAACCTTCCCCCTATCCGCCTCTCTACACAACCCCTCCAACCCAACCTCACACTCCCCACACCTCCTCCTCCCCTTCTCACTCATACAAATCGTCTGGCCGAACCCCACCAACATCCAATTAATCTCTGCCCACTTCTCCTTCGGCACCCACGACTCAAGCTTCGCCCTCGTCTCCTCCGGCCCCTTCGTGCCTCCCCGCCCATGCCACCCCCATAAATTCGTGATCCGATGCACATGCACATCAACTCCTATCCCCTCCACCTTCCCCCACGCCGCCGACAGACACAAATACGCCATCTTCGGTCCCACCCCAGGCAACGACATCAACCCCTCCGCTGTGTCCGGAATATCCCCACCGTGCAAATCTCGCAATATTTCCGCAGCAGACTTGATATACTTTGTCTTATTATTATGGAATCCCACCGCCCAGATCAACTCGTTCAACCGCTCCGGGGCGACAGCAAGTATATTCTCAAGATTCAACCCTGGCTTCCCCCCTGGCGTCGCGGAGGGGAGCTCGTTGTAAAGTTTCTGCATCACAACGTAATTCGTCGTATCCTTCGTCTGGCTCGACATCATCAGCGATATCAGTGTCTGGAACCTCTGATCCCGCGGCGAGGCGTCGTCTTGCGCAAGGGTATGGCAACCCATTGTATCCACCGCCGCGTCAGCCGCTACCCCGTCCGTCCGCATCTTCATAACGAGATCGTATATGCGTTCCCAGTTCTCGGGCCCTGCTGCGCCAGCGGAGCTGCTGGCTGGCGGAGGGGACCGTTTAATCCGCTTCACAGGCTGCCTCCTCGCGTTTCTCGCCGGGGGTGGTGTCGCAGAACTAGACGGCGCAGACGATAATTCTGAGTCGGAGACATCTTCTCGTTTCGCTGGCTTATCCCCATCCTCCTCTTTCTTAACACCGCCCCGCGCTGCAGCCACAGAGGCACTCCTCTTCCGCTTCTCTACCCCTCGAGCGGGTATCGTATCCTCAATATCACCTTCCCCAGACCCTAACGCAGCAGCAGCTGCTGCCGCACCGGCCCCTAGCGAGAACTGTGCGAGGGCTGAGCGCGTGAGGCGTGCGCTTCGCGATGGAGTGAGCGAGGTTGTGGCGTTGAGGGCGCGGGTGGTATCTTGAGAGATGCGCGAGGTGCGCATTGTGTATTTGTGAGGCGTGTCGTATGTATGTGTCCTTCGGTTTATCGCAGCCTTCCCCAGGTGTGTCTTTGACGGATAAAAGAGCTGGTGTCGGGGGCGAAAGGCGAGAAGTTTGGTGGCGGTTGCCGTGGTGTTGGATATTGTCGCGCACAAAGGTATGCATGCGTGAAATCGGTAATGCTTAAAATAAACAGCTTTTCCCCAAAACCTAAAACCCCGCCGTGCATCAAACGTCCATCCCTTACTTCTCCATCAAGCAGTCACAACGTTATGTTCCTGGCTTACTCCTCCCTGGTCTGGTGCCTGGCGAGGTGCAGCTTCACCGCCTTACCGTATCTGGCTTGGGGCGATTCGCTAATCGCTAGCAGCAGTTTAAGGGTGCAGCCTGGCATGTTTCCCCATATTTTGGCAATGTTGGTAATGGGAAATGGGAGCGATGCGATGGGCTGATGGGGAAAGGGTCCAATTGCGTTCTGTGGGGAGGGGTTCGTACCAGTGTGACGAGGGTTGAAGGGACTCGGGGAAAGGATGTATTTGAGGTGAGACTTGGTATATTATTTGTTGGAATTTCTGATGAAGCACGAGGACGACCAGTCGATGCGGGTGATCATAGCTCACTGTGATTAAGGTCTTCTGCAACGTATTATACTGCTCAAAACAGCTAAAGAGTTATGGGAGTTCCTCATAGAGATGACCGGGACGCTCCCCAGAAACTTAGGACGTAGCTGATCACTTTCTACTTATATATATATATAAAAGGTACGATTATCAAGCAAGCCTGGGTCGCAGCTTCCTCGAAGCTCTTAAGAGATGTATATACGGAAGGTATGATTATCAAGCAAACCTCACTCGCAGCTTCCTTGAGGTTTTTGAGACGTATGTGCTGCCTTCGGCACCATGCCCTACAAACTCCAGTCTGAGATAGCGCTATTAGCCCGATGGACGATTTTCATCGAGTATCATCATGAAGACTATATTAATTATGCTGGTTATGAACTTTTGTGATTCGATTTAAGATCTGGACCAGGCAAATCCGAGGCAGACATGCTTCACAATGAAAGACGGCAGTGGGCAGAGAAACTGATCATGGAAATCGAGGATTGGTATCATTAAGCTATGTAATTATGTTTTTCTTTATCGTCTCTGCATCTCCACACATCGCACTCATATACACTTCCCAGCGCCGGATCGGCACATGAGATATCGCGCCCCTTCATCCATCATACACATTCATCCGGCCGTCCACACATTACGAATCTTCTTTCTTCCCCCTTACACAAACTTCATCCCCTGCGTCCCCACACCAGTTGAACATCTAGTACCTGTTCTTCCTCTGGTACCAGCGTCTCCTGTGCGGCGCACCCGGTCCCTCAACATAAGCCGGCTCGACCTTACGGCCACCACGTCTCTTCTCTCTACGTCCCGAGCAGCACGTAAGCAGCACCAGAATCGTTCCAAGGAAGAGCACCACAAACGCCGCGAGCAGGGTCCAGATGCCCTCCCTGTACGTTGCGTGGCTGTTACCATCATCATTGACCTTCTTCTTGACGATGCCCCAGGCGACGAAATCGGTGATCAGGACAACGAGGGTGACGAGCCATGCGACGGAGGAGATGAGCGCTGCGCACAGGGAACCGAAGATGGAGGCGCCGAGGGAGGCGAGGAAGGCGAGGAATGCGAGACCGCAGGCTACGGGGTGGAGGACCATGACGCGCGTGAGCGCATCAGCGGTGTTCTTGGAGGCCGAGCCGTAGTCGCCAGCGTTTTCGCTATCGAGGTAGGGGACGGGCGAGTAGCCGATGTGGGACTTTGTGCAGGTGCTTCCTTGGTCACTGGGGGTTTGTTAGTTATTGCACGTGGTTTTGGTGGATGTGTGGTGTGGTGGGGTGGGAGGTGGATCGGGGGGAGATTGCAGATGTGGTAGGGTGATGGGGAAGTGAGGAGATTTTGATAAAAAGGGATGGGAAACGTACTCAAAGATGCAGTACCCGAAGGTACCAAAGTTGACGTGTCTGCCATCCGGGAAGTCCACGCGCAGGATGGACATGCGGTCAATGACTGGCGCGGTGATGGTGGTGATGAGGAGGAGGATGCATGCTATGAGGAGTAGGAATGAGGCGAAATGGTGGAAGATTCCGACGGCCATCTTTGCGACTGTTTTTCTTGTCTCTTTTTAAAATTTCCCTTCCTCTAGACGATTGTTATCGTCGAGTATTTATTTGTCGCGCGATGAGGTCGTGATTGAGTGAAACTGTATTGATCGTGATACAACAACACAAGAAGAAGAAGCACAAAAACAGAAGGGGGACCTGGACCCTTAATAGTTCGCCTCCTCCCTCCCTCCCTCCCATGTCCCAGCA
>JPJZ01000358.1:0-116496 GCA_000750815.1 Pseudogymnoascus sp. VKM F-4516 (FW-969)
ACCCCTCACCGACACCGACCGCCGCCCCTCCATGGTGCAAGTCCAGAGCCGCGTCATGTCCTTCGTGCGCGACAACAAGGCGAACTGCGATGAGCTGGGGCCGTGCTTCGGATACTCCGAACCCTGTGGACAGGAGTGCTTCAAGCAATTCCTCGCTATGAGGAGCCACTCTCACTCTCGCCCCCCGACTTTGCGACGCGTGCGCTCCCTCCGTCGGCATGCTACGAGTCCCTCACCCGTCCGTCATGACGGCGAGGACATTGAGTCGCAAACTACCGAAGTGCGCCACGCGAGTAGCAGCTGCGGTTCCATCCGCGACCACGACCACGACCTCGACGGCGCGTGTCTCTCCGATTCCTGTTCCGAGTCTGACGCCGAGACCGAGGAGGCAGCGCACCACCACCACGTTCCCGAGAATGCGTTCCTCAATATCGGGCTGCAGACTAGCATCGCCATCGCGCTGCATAAACTGCCCGAGGGCTTCATCACCTACGCTACTAACCACGCCTCCCCCGCCCTCGGCTTCTCAGTCTTCATGGCGCTCTTCACACATAACATCACCGAAGGTTTCGCCATGGCACTCCCTCTTTACCTAGCCCTCGGATCGCGCGTAAAAGCCATGTGCTGGTCCTCCATCCTAGGCGGGGTGAGTCAACCTCTCGGTGCTGGTATCGCGGCTTTGTGGTTCGGACTTGCTGGTAGGGGGGATAAGGGGGAGGGAGTGGTGGCGGGGCCGGGGTTTGCGGTGTATGGATGCATGTTTGCGGTTACGGCGGGGATTATGACCAGTGTGGCGTTGCAGCTTTTTGTGGAGGGGTTGGGGATGTGTCATAGGAAGGAACTGTGTATTGGGTGTGCGGTGTTGGGGATGTGTTTGTTGGGGATGAGTAATGCTCTGACGGCGTCGTAGGGGGATTGGGAAAATGGTTGTGGAAAGGGGAGTTGACGGTTGGGAGGAAGGGGAGGGGGGGCATGAGCATGTGTGTTACGAAAAGTTGGATGATGACAGGAGTGGGCGTACAGGATAACGTTAACGTTTTTGATGATGTTTCAGCGGTGGTGGTAGCATTATACAGCTTTAAGAGTAACGGCGTTTTATACTGGCTGAGTCCGTTTTATGTGTAACTTTGGCTGAGAATCGTTGTGATACCGGGAATAAGAGATGCGTTGGGTATTTGAGAATGTTGTCTCCACAATTAAGGCTGTTTCTTAAACAGTATGTTTCGTAGTAATTTGAGGTGTTTAATATTGAGTTTTGTAAATAGGTTGTTTATACATTGCGTTCTATTCATTCCCGCGTCCGTCCAGAACTCTTATATTATAGTCTCTATCCCATCAGGCTCACTCCCTAAAACACACCCGTTCTCTAGCGTCTCCAATATAACCCCCCCTACTTCCCCTCCGCCTCCCTCCTCTTCGCCTCCTCCGCCTCCCTCTTCCTCGCCAAATACCTCTCCTTAGCCCCCATAATCTCCCCCTCAGTCTTCCGACTCTTACTCGCCCGTTCCACCTTCTCCCTCTCCTCCTCCTCCTCCTCCCTCGCCCTCTTCGTCGCCTCCTCAAGCTGCGCCTCCATCATCCTACTCTGTCTCTCCCTCATAGCCTGCTTCCCGCCTCCGGAGCCCACGTACCCGCCTCTGCCCCTCTCCGCCCCGCCAGTGTCGCGCGCGCGCGGCGCAGGGGCGGAGGATTTGGCCTTGGGGATTATGTTCAGGCCGCCCTTGAGGAGTTGGCGCTTGTCGACGACTTGCCCTTCGTCGTTCACAGCGATGGCGCCAGATTTCTTCTCGTTAATCTCGCGCGCTAACTGCGCTTCCGATTTCTCCCCTCCATCACCCTCCGCCTCCTGCTCAGCAGCGGCAGGGCCAGCCTTTCCCCTCTCCTCAGCCGCCTTCACAATCTCCGCATGTCTCTTCTCATCTTTCTCCAACAGTTCCTTATAGAATCCCGTAAACCCCGTATTCTTATTCTCCTTCGCCTCTCTCTCCTCCCTCTCCTTCTCCTCCTGCTCCGCAATCCGATTAGCAGCCTGCTGCTTCTTATACGCCTCCGTCACAAACTTCTCCTTATCCGCATACTCCTCCCCCTCCGCCTCTCTCTCCCGCGCCAATTTCCGCTCCTCCGCTATCCCAGCGTCGCGCTTACGCACTGCTGCCGCGGCGAGGAGGGAGGTCATGTATTTCGGTTTGCGCTCTTTGTCGGCTTCTGTAGCCACCTTGGCGGGCTTGAGGGAGTCGTAGACGCCGTCGTAGTCGTAGATGGATGCATCTAGTGATTCGGCTGTGGCGGAGTGTTTAGCGGAGGAGAAGGAGGTGGAGAGGTCGCCGTAGAGGCTTTGGGGCTGGGATTTGGATTTTGCGCCTGTGGGGGGTTTGGAGGAGAGGGGGTTGGGTCTGGACGAGGGCTTGGAGGGGGGTTTAGAGGGCGGTTTGCTGGAGGAGGAGGAGGGGAGGTCGAGGCCGCCGAATTCGCCGATTTCTTCGACGGCGGCGCTGCCGTTGGTGTTGTCGTCGTCGGAGTCGCCATCGTCGAAGATGGGCTTCTTCTTGCCGGGTGGAGGGCGGAAGCCTATCGGCTTCTGCTTCTTTGTGATGTTCAGGCCGTATGAAAGGCCGTTGCCACTCATTGTGAAGGTGAATTGAGGACTCTGTTGTTGCGGGCCCTCTGGTGAAATTGTAGGTTGGTGTTGTCTTGTCGCATTCACCACCGACCGCGCTGTAGCTGGACAATAAGTTGGCGATTACGCTAGTGTTATCGATAAGAGACGGGGATCTAGGATGGCGAAACACCGAGAACCCCTCCCTCTTGTTGACTCGAAGCAGCCACGGAAACAGCCTCACAAACAATTCAAAGCAATCCTACTGGAATCATTTCTCAGCAGGCCTTGCGATGATGTGCAGTCGGTGCACCAACTAAACAATCACGGGCGAGCTGCAAGCCAGCCGCTACACATCATGGAGCCTATGGACGTCGACGACGACAGGCGGGGTAGATCTCAGAATCGCGATGAAGCCGAGGGGAAGGGCCAACAGGACGACGACGAGCTGGGCAAGACGCAGCGGTCGCGTTTCAGATTCAAGTCCGCGAAGAGGAAGCCCGATCATCGCGGCCATGATAGAGATAGACACAAGCATCTCCAGAGTACCCATCGCTCGAAGCGTCAGCGCTCCGAACCTCCGGACGAGCCGAGCCTGCGCGATGAGTCGCAGCTCCCCAATACCTCGTCGGGGGAATATCTAGACCCTGATGCGCTGTTCCGCGAGAGCCTCTTCGATGCTATGGCTGATGATGAGGGGGCGCAATTCTGGGAGGGGGTGTATGGACAGCCGATTCCGAAGATTGATCCGGTGAAGATGGATGTTGAGACGGGGAAGCTGGAGGCGATGACGGATGATGAGTATGCGGCTCATATACGCGCGGAGATGTACAAGAAGACGCATCAGCATTTGATTGAGGAGAAGGAGAGGAGGGATAGGGTTAAGAAGGAGCAGGCGAGGATGGCAGAGGAGTCGCGGAAGCAGGAGAGAGAGAGTGAGGCGTTCCGCAGGCAGGTCGAGGAGAGCTTGAAGAGGGGAAGGGAGAGAAAGGACAAGGCTGAGCGGATGCAGGGGTGGAGTAAGAAGTGGACTGGGTATCAGGAGTTATGGGAGGCATTTAGGGGGAGTGCCGATGGCGCTCCGACTATTCCATGGCCAGTTTGGAGTGGGAGGATAGAGGATGTGGGGAAAGACGAGGTGGAAACGTTTTTCTTGAATGGACCAACGGCAGGGAAACCCGACCAGGCGGATCTGGTGAAGACTCTCAAAATAGAGAGGGTGCGATGGCATCCGGACAAGATCCAGCAGAAGCTAGGTGGACACGGCGTTGATGAGGCCAAGATGCAGGGAGTCACACAGGTCTTTCAGATCGTGGATAGGATGTGGAATGAAATGAAGACCAGTGGATAGATAAAACGCGGAGCACGCTCCAGCATATGACGACGGAGTTTTTAACGCAATTCGGGTGGTTATTTCATAGACACGAGACACGATTGGGTATATCTTTGAGCATAACTATGGTAGAGGAGCGGTATACTCTTGAATTATATCTTGCATTTACCATAACATACCGATTATCGCAGTAGTGACGGATAGACCCAGAGCCGTTCCCGTACGATAATTCGCTAATCCACAATCACACTAGCGCCATATAGAACGCTATACCGAGCCTTGCATCTCAGCCTCGCCTCCGATTTATGTCATTCAAAAGCCAAAAAGTGATATCAATCCCACGCTGTGTAGGCTTCCACTCGCAAAAGGAGTGAGCCTCACTGCAAGACTTCGATGATCATCCGATGCGCCGCGTTGTAATCACCGGCTTTGGCGCCGTAACACCGCTCGGCGCTTCACTATCGCGGACATGGCGAGGAATTATAGCCGGGAAGAGCGGACTTGCTCCCACGCCTGACTCTGAGGAATACAGAGCCATCCCGAGTAGGGTCGCGGGGCTTGTGCCGACGGCGTCTGGAGAGAGTTTGAAAGAGCCTGTTGCGGGAGATGCCGTCTCCGAGAGTAATGTGCCTTTGAAGGGCCAGCTGTGGGACGCAGACGAGTGGCTTTCACGAGCGGACCAGCGCCGGATGGCCAAGTACACCCAATACGCCATCGCTGCTGCGGATATGGCCCTCACTGATGCAGGGTGGGATCCCAAACCTGGAAGCATTGGAGCTCAGGATACGGGTGTCTGTCTAGGGAGTGGGATTGGCAATTTCGAAGAGATATACGACACGTCCATCACCTACCACAAAGGGGTCAGTCCAGCCTCTCTTCCCCTTGGCCCATTCGTATTTACATGACAAGAACCAAAACTAACCCACGCAATCCAGGGCTACAAAAAAGTCTCCCCCCTCTTCGTCCCCAAACTCCTCATCAACCTCGCCGCCGGCCACATCTCCATGCGCCACTCCTTCCTCGGCCCCAACCACTCCGTCTCCACCGCCTGCACCACAGGCGCCCACTCCATTGGCGACGCCGCGCGTTTCATCGCCTTCGGCGACGCCACAGTAATGGTAGCCGGCGGTGCAGAATCCTGCATCCACCCCCTCGCCTTCTCCGGCTTCGCGCGCTCCCGCTCCCTCTCCACAGCCTACAACTCCACCCCCTCCTCCGCATCGCGGCCCTTTGACAGCGGCCGCGACGGCTTCGTCATGGGCGAGGGCGCAGGCGTGATGGTGCTTGAGGAACTGGAGCACGCGAAGGCAAGGGGCGCGCGGATTTATGCTGAGGTCCTGGGATATGGGTCGAGCGCCGATGCCTACCATATGACTGCGCCGCGGGAGGATGGGGCGGGGGCGCTGCTGGCGATGCGGAGGGCGCTTAGGGCGGCGGGGGTGAAGCCACGGGAGGTGGGGTATGTGAATGCGCATGCGACGTCGACGGTGATTGGGGATGCGGCGGAGGCGGCGGCGATTGGGACGCTGATGTTGGGGGAGGAGGGGGTGGCGAGGAAGAGGGATGTGACGGTGAGTAGTACGAAGGGGGCTATGGGACATCTACTGGGTGCTGCGGGAGCGGTGGAGGCGATATTCGCAGTGCTGGCTATTAAGGAGGGGGTGCTTCCGCCGACTCTGAATTTACACCGCCCGGATCCGGATCGGGGGTTTAATTATGTGCCGCTTCATGCACAGGATAAGTCGGTTGATGTTGCGATCTCGAATTCGTTTGGGTTTGGCGGCACGAATGCGACTTTGGTGTTTGCTAAGGAGGGATACAGGGTATGATGTATTTGTGGTCAATCCCAGCCCATGGCAGGGAGGCGAATCGATGGAAATAGCTTCATGGATAAGCTCCTTGTGGCCATATACCTCTTCCAGACGTGGTTTGGAGCCGTGTATTATAGCAATGTTTTAGTATACATTTGTGTCATATTAATTTGAAATATAATATTTATATAAATAAAATAAAGCCCAAGCGACAAATTATTGGCGCAACTCTCATAGAGCACCTCGAATATTGATTTAACATGCACATGATTAGACACACGTATACTGGTTGATATTTCGTGACCAATAAACAATTTATATTATGATATGCCCCATTTACGCCCTATGTATGCGGGCGAAGTAGGCCCAATGCTATGCAATGAAATAACAAAACGAGAGCAGCGTGGAATATGTTCAGTGACCACTCTCTTCTAATTCTCTGACGTACTTTACAAACACCTTGCGGTGCAGCTGAAATGGTTAGCTAGTTGGCAAAAATCAAACGAGTAAGGTGGCTTACCATTCCTGCGTATCGACCATCACGCAGAACGCAGATATAGCGAAGTCCAAGTTTGACAAAACATTCATACACCAAATCCATTTCGGAACGAATGTCGAGAGCCACAGGAGCCTTTTGAAGTCAGCATTAGAACGAACCAAGAGCGCGCATATCCGAGATGCTTACCGGATCAATATATGCAGTGAAATCGGTGGGATCAGCTGTTTCATCTTCATCGTCATCAAACGATTTCACAGCTGCCATGAGGCACAAGTCATTCTCTTCATCTGGTAAGCTATCCAAGGCAAACTCAAGATCTGGTGCTGGGATCAGCCCAACTAGAACGTCTTGCCTAAGAATCGGGAGTCCGCCATCAAGTTCTCCAGCCTCGTGTAGTATCCGTATCTTGTCCCTTAGGTTCCTGGCAGATACAAGAGGCGATGAGGAGATATCAATGACTCTCTCCCTTCTCATGCGAGGGGTGATATCAGCGAGATCAGATGTGAAGACAGGCTTTGTCTTATTATTAAGGAATGGATACGAATTCATATTCGTGAGGAGATCCTGAGATTATGAGCAACTGTATCTGTCAAAGAGGGCTGGGGTTCAAGCTTACGTAGATGCTCAGCCGCTCGACTGCATCCGCCGTCCATTTTGCAACAAGAATCGACAGCGAAAATGGTAGAACATAGTCAAGACTGCCCGTGAGCTCAAAAAGAATGATGGCAAGCGTAACGGAAAGGCGCGTAACGCCACACATAGTTGCGCCGGCTCCGATCAGCGCGTACACACCTGGGGTAATGCACG
Organism: Pseudogymnoascus sp. VKM F-4516 (FW-969); assembly: GCA_000750815.1. Taxonomy (NCBI): domain Eukaryota; kingdom Fungi; phylum Ascomycota; class Leotiomycetes; order Thelebolales; family Thelebolaceae; genus Pseudogymnoascus; species Pseudogymnoascus sp. VKM F-4516 (FW-969). The sequence continues at coordinate 7,047 of JPJZ01000358.1, forward strand.
ATGTGCCATCTGGGTGAGATGCGCACTGTTCGAAGATAGCAGCATTCGGAAATTGAAGCACTAGTCGCTGCACAAAGTGGCCAGCTATCCTTCCAAGGAGGCCGCCTACCACCATGCTGGGCACATATATGCCAGCTGGAACTTTCTGTTTAACTTATTAGCATTCCTCCCGAACAAATTTAGGAAACGGAGTCCATACAATGCCGAATGTAATAATCGTCAAGAAGCTCTTGATAACAAAGGCTATAGACAGCTGCTTCAAAATGTAGTCGATATCGTCAATGCTCTCGGGGCATAGACCCATTGCATCCAAGTCGTTTGGGCTGCAAGGGCTGGCAAGATTAAATAATAACTTTGCCACAGGCGTCTTTGTGAAAATGTTCCAATAACTTATTAATCCAGTTACAAGAGCCACGAGGACAACCTCAAGCAGCGGCCACTTCTTTACCAGAGGTATTTTGCGAAAGGACCGTGCCCAGATATATGACGCCTTGATGAAGAGAGCACCTGCAGCGCCACCAAGGATGGCAACTAATAGAAAGGGAATCATTTCGAACAGCTCCCAGTCTGTCAGATACCGCACCTCGAATATAACAATCTTGCCAGTTCCGTATGGATTCAAAAACTTCAGAGACAATGCCGCTGTAATGCAGCAAAAGAAGGTTCTGAACAACGTCTTTGCCGGGAAGAAATATGAGGCTTCTTCCAGACTGAATAGAACACCACCAATCGGAGCTCCGAAAGCAACGGCAACACCAGAAGCCGCGGCGGCAGACAGAATCTCTCGCCTTTTGCCATCGTTGTAATCATACTTATTAAAGATACGACAAGAAATGTTCCCTATGCATGCAGCTATGTGGACAAATGGGCCTTCCTTTCCGAGGCTGAGCCCAGATGCCACACTGAGAATAAGAGCGCATGTTTTGGTTACAAGTGTTTTAACACCAAGAAATCCGTGCAGAACGAAGCCGCTGAGGATAACCTTGACCTCTGCAACACCACTTCCAGCAGCTGGATAGTAGATCATAGAAGTCGGGCTATCTTCGGCAGCCTTGGCTTGTTGCGGGCCTCTCTCCTCATTTTCTCTTTGGGGGATTGCCGCCAGGTTCTCGTCAAATGTTGAGATTCGATAGGTTGAAGGCACAACGGTCTTCGTCGAAAGAGTAATAAGACACGACAAGGATGCTAAAACGATCATCAGAAGAACATAAATGACGAACTCGGTGAATTCTCCATCGACCCCGGGTACTTCTATGACCTCGGACCAAGTTCGCCAGGCAGGACATCGGTCCCCACTGGGGCAGCATTTCTTGAATGGTGTCAGTACAGGTAGGACAATAGTTTTAGCCACGCGGACTTACCTTCTCACTTAAGTACCAACCGTCTGAACAGTATCCCTCCTTGAAGTCAAATGTAGGGGCCTCGGAAATGTCAACAATGTATGCCACCAAGGCAGTTGTACACCCAACCAACGCACTCAGGATCCAGCCCTGCGAGCCGTCCAGGAATGCATAGACACGTCCTGCAAAATCTTTCCTCGCTCGTAGTGCCTTGACACGGTAGGCATCTGCGATATTGTCATGGACCCAGTCGGTGGATGTAAACTGATCATACCAGACTCGGTCATCCAGGGTTGTTGAGCTCGTGAGATCTTGGTCAAAAGCTTTCGAAGTGTTTCGGTCGGTGTTGAGTGCCTGGGCAAGGCGTTGCCCCCAAGAGTTGGTTCGACTATGGTGCCGGAGGCTGCCTGTAAGTCTCGTTAGCTATGCTGAACCACGAAGAGTGTTCGTATTATTGGGGGAAAGGAAGGGGCAACTAGGACGTTAACGTACCTGTTCCACTGTGGTGTCTCGACAGGCGCGGCTTTGGAGTAGAGCCCCCATCTGCTATACGCATGTGACTCGTACTCATTGCCCCTCTGAGCAGCGGTGTGTGTTCGTCATCTCTCTGCTCCGCGTCGCTTCTGGCAGTGGCAAGGTCACTGCTAGATGGCAATAGCAGAGATCTATAGCGTTTTGTATTCGGATATTGCCTAATACTTGTCGGCGACGGAGGTGTCGAGGTGTCGACCGGGCTTGGATCGTCGCCCTTCATGGTTGGGGGTAATCAAGGCTCCCTCGAGGAGAGACGGCCTAGTAATCGCAAAGTAGAAGTCGAGGGAGAGACTGAAGCATGATCAGATGGTGCACTCGAAGATAGTTTGGTAAATGGCGGTATGGCAAACACTGCACTACATGCGAGCCAGTCCAGCGGGGAAGAAAGTCTCCTTGAAAGTGATCGATAGCCTTGCGATGGAGCTATACAAATGAGCTAGCCAAACGCCTGTGCGGGACGGGGCGCTGACGGCTTGCGGAGTTGACAAGCAAGTTTCGCGCGTACTCTTGACCACAAGTATGGAGTTTGTAGAGTTCTGTAGTTGCAATACAGCTTCGTGGGCATATCGGGGTTATATAAGAGTAGAAGAGCTGTGAACGAGGATAGCACCTCTTGCGTGAGATAACCACGGTGGTGTAAGCTGTCTTACCATGGTCGTACCCTTGTACACCTACAGTCCGAGACCGTTTTTTGGTGATACGCGATACCTTGGAATCTGACCGTTATTTACCGATAACATTAGACAAGATAAGGGGATATATGGGGGAGGACCATTGATGGTACTACATTCTACCGCATCTACCCCATACAATACCGTTTTGGAGAAACAAAAGCTCAAACTCCCAACTCACACATCTACAACTTTAGAGTTTCACATCCCTTAGATTCAAGTCGCACGAATCATATAATTCTTCTTCTTACTTCCAGATCGACTTACTCCAGGTCTCAGCTCAGTTGGCCCGCAATAGACTTCACTCACTCACTCACCTATCGCGATACCATCCGGGACATTCTCATTGCCGCGAATCTGTTTCCCTATCCCATCCAACCCCGACGACTTCAGACGAACCTTCCATCGCCTGGTACAGCTTGAGCTCTAGATCATCTTTCCTTTCAACCTTTCCGCATCAGGTCCTGGCGCAACCAGATATATACTCGGCTTACCGAAGTAGCGGGTGACCATCGAACAACTCCGGACCATATCGATCAACTCCATCGTTCATATTGTGATTTGCCCACAAATTGGCACCACTGAATATATCTGCCCCGTTGATCGACGAATAATTTGATATTACAGACCTTACAAGCAGCCGGTGGTGATCCATCATATCCCTCCCATGAGCTGGGGCGAGACAAAGAGCGAAATACAAGAAGCGGCCGGGCCTGGGTCAGAGCGACTGGGTCTTTTAGGTCCATGGTAGACCACTTATGCATAGAACTGGAAGCTGTGCGAAATACGCTGCTATTGCCTTAAAAGCTACGTTATAGGAATGGACGGGCACTTCTCTCCGACAAAAGAAAGCTTATACCACTTGGAGATGGATGTGAAGCATGTTCATGCGGTCCAGATCAACCACGCAGATCGCATACTCAGACTCGAGCGGAGGCAGGCAGATGATGCGGCGCTCAAGTCTGTCTGGAACCCCCCGTTTCCGGGTGTGTTGAATGGTACACCTCAGCAAGGTAGATATCACACTTCCTCAACTCACTTCCACACTGATCCGAAACAACCAGGTCCAGTACATTCATCTCAGTCTCAGGTCTTCGATGACTTCGATGATGAGCATGGCCAATCATTGTTAGGAAGCCTGCGCCTGGATGCGGAAGAAGAGCCAGTGAGACGCGGCGCATCACGAGCGAATAGCGTTCGCTTCGATGTCAGTGCCACTCAGGGATCGAACTGGGCTCAATCATCTCGTACGTCAGGCGAGTTTGGCCCTGCTCGCCCAAATAGTGGCTTTGGTAGCCATCCTATGGAGAGAACACTATCACATAAGTCCGATGGGAGGCATAGCTCTGCGGGCCATTCCATTCGTTCCATGTACTCTGCAGCGTCGGGTCGCACCAGCAGCCTCGGCCTTGATACTAACTTTGTGATCGGGGGGGAAGATGACCCATCACCATTGAGTATCCCGGAGCCGCCTCCAGGTCTGTTCATATTGGGCAACGTCCCGTGCATTATACGTTGCTGGTTGAACGAGACCTTCTCCCATGACACCTTACTCTATGCCGATGTATGCACCGGTTCTCACAAATCCACATTGGAGTATACCCTCGTCAAACAGCTTGGTTATGTGGACCGCATTCAACAAAACTCGAAAGGCCTCCCCATCATCACGCTGCCCGTTTACCTCCCAGAAGCTGTCATAACACAGCCATCGTCTCGAGCTAACAGTCCTGCTCCACAGTTGCCTGCGTTGACAGTCAACTTCGAGGTGACCGGAATTCACCAACGATCCTCTTCACGGCGGCCAAAAGCCATCCACATTTTCCTTGGAAGTGATACATTAAGAGCACACAGTGCCGACCTTCTTCTATCCCAAAATACCATGACACTCTATGGAGACAGCCGTGAGAAACTCTCCGTACCATTTGTACGACCAGAGGACGAGAATGTCTTCAAAAATATCTGCACGATGAACAATTCGCCCGAAGGAGTCGAGCTTAAAGGCGCCGCTCCTTCGTTCACCCCTGCAGGTAAAGAAAGCAAGCCTGCTCCCCCGTCCAGGCGTCATGAGAACGAAGGATATGACGCACCCGGCGAGGCTATGCAATCTCCTGATTCGAATGCGGTATCCTTGCCCTCGGGACCTCCGCGCCACGAATATGAGGATGGAAAGTTTGCATTGGATCAGCAGAATGGGTTCAGTCCAAACCTCGAACCTGTATCCTTTGATAACAACCCCGCGGCATCTGGAGCCGGGCCGACTGCAGGCGGCACTCATGCAGAAGGTCTAAACAACGGCAAGGCCGATGTTAAGCCCCCAACGAACAAGGAAAATGAAAACCGAGAATCTGTCGGGGGTAGATGGGGTTCATGGCGACCAAAGAGCGACGGCGAAACGCAAAAAGAGACTGTGTCTGCAAGTGGCTACAACAAGCCCGGCCGTGGTAGCAGAAGCATGAAGGTGCTGAAGCCCTCAAAGGTGCTTCAAAACGGCCGATCTACTTCTGGTGCTCGGCATGTGTACGAGCCACCGCCGGGCAGTCCGTTGGAAGACGATGCGCTCAGGCGCAAGAGCCAGACTAGTCTCACCGATAGCAACGCGTCGTCTCGCTGGGATTCTAAGAAAGCTGTGTCTGAGGACAAGGCTCATAAAGAGGCTTGGCCTATTTCTGGTGCTCGTCGACCTTCGAACCCGATTGGTGGGGCTTCGGCGTTTGGTTGGATGAAGGCTTCAAACCCAAAGGCGGATGCTACGACAGAGTAGATATACCCGTGTGATTTGATGCCGAAATATCTAGCAATACCCGGAGAGGCTGGATGTAAGAGGGTAATCTTGTGATGCCCTGGTAATGAATGAGAATATTATCAATGCCATGGCATTTTGTTACTGAATGTCCTTGTGATGTGTGAGATCAGAATGTGTTGCACCATTTCTTATTTCCTGGCTAGCAGTTCTGACAGTAAACCACTATCTAGTCTGGACAGCCCTGCCAAAGGAAGTCAAATGAAATCTATCAGCCCCAACAATCCCCAAACTCATGTCCTCATTATGATACAGAGCGTAGTCTTGCCCATCTACATCTTGCTAAGCAGCGCCTCCATCGTCCTCTTCGTATCCTTGCTCGTATCCTTGACTACCCCAGCGATCTGCTTGAATCTACCAAAACCGTCAGCATCACCCCCTTCCACAATGCGCAACGGGTAGATAATAACTCACTCAGCAATCTTCGCATCCCCCATACACTCATACAACCAACTCTCACTGGTCGTGACCACCGCCCCCGCCTGCCTCAACCTCGCCAACGCAATCGGGATCTCCTGCGGATTACAACTACTCACCCCATCCGCGAGGATATACACCTTATGCCCCGCCGCGAGCGCATCAATCGCAGTCTGCGTGACGCAGATGTGGCTCTCGATGCCCACAATGACGATCTCGGACGGTGTGCTGGAGGAGAAGTGGTGAGATAGGGAGGGCCACATGCTGAAGGCGGACTTGTCGACTTCTTCGACGGCGGTGGAGAGGTTGAGTTCTGGGCAGGTGGGGCCGAGGCGCGCGGCGTTTTGGGTGGTGGCGTAGATGGGGATGGAGAGGATGGAGGCGGCGCGGAGGAGCTTTTGGGAGGTGAGGATTCTGGGGGACTATGTCCTGCCAGGACCCCCAGTCTTTCAGTGCCCAACTTAAATCCGGGCTAGGCATTTGACGTCGTGGAATGAGCACGGGAAGGCCTAGGCTCGTTTGATGTCGTATTCCCAGACCGCGGGGCGGAACTTCTCTTGGATGTCGCAGATGCTAGGGTCTGTTAGATTGGGCTTCAAGCACGTGCCAGTCTGGCGATGGGATTGAGCCTTGGTGATGGCAACTCTGGCGCAGGGGAGGGCTGGCTTACAAGAGCGCCGGCCTCGCTGTTGTATCGTTAGGAAACGCAATTACTTCTCGCGACAACGGATAGTGACTTACCAAGGCGTCGCGCAATAGTTTGTGCCATGGTTTCTGGATATCTGGATTCCGACAACACGATGTTGGTAGCAGATTGGTATTTATTTGTGGTACTCGGCGACTTAGAGGCTCAAGCTTCCCTTATATGTTCACTGTGGATTTGCTTGCGGGGTCAGATCCCCGATTGCTGGAGGGGCCAAGCCGAGCTTCCAGACAGCCGATGCGGGGGACTTTACCCCGCATCCGGCTCTTAGTGAACCACTCCACATGTCATCACTGGGGGATATAAACAATCACTTTCGGGTCCAAATAAAATACTATACTGTTGGTTTTGACTATAAATATATCGTAGCCATGCTCCTAAATTTTCTGATATTTACTCAAAACTAACCAAGCTGATATCTGCGCGTTTCAACCAGCTAAGGTCGCCCTCGGCATTACTCTGCCTTATCCTATCCAGCTCATCAATCAATGCCGGCACAAATGTCCCAGGACCCTTGACATCCGGGCGTTGCGCAGCGTACTCGGCCGCAATCTCAAAATGCAGCAGTCCAGCTACAGCTGCGATAAGCTTGTCTTGCCGGTGGACAGCGAGCATTGCGGATATCGTAGTTCCAAGGACACATCCGCTGCCCGTTATCCGGCCAAGATATTCGTGGCCATTCTTAATTGCAAATGTTCTCCGTCCATCGCTCACATAATCTGTAGAGCCAGTCATCAACACGACATTGCGCTCTCGCGCAGCAAGGTCTCGGACTAGAGCTGCCCTGCTTTGGCCGTCGAGCATGCTTGCTCCGCTGTCCACGCCTCGCTGTTGGACGTCTCCTTTTCCATATGCCTGTCGTATTTCGCCTTCATTACCCTTGATCAGATCGAAATAACCACCGGCCATGAGAGTCTTCAAGGCGGCTTTGCGGACAGATGTTGCTGCCGCTCCCACGGGGTCCAAAACCACAGGTCCACCTTGCGAGTTGTAAGCTCGCAACGCAAGTAAGTGGTTCCTTAGGCCTTCTTGCGTTACAGTGCCCATGTTTATAACGAGAGCGCCCCCTAGCTTGGCGAGGTCAGAGGCCTCGTCGCCGTGGTTTGACATGATTGGAGACCCTCCAATTGCCAGAGCAACACTGGCGGCGAAATTCTGCACCACAAGATTTGTCATATTGTGGCAGAGAGGGTTGGTCTCATTAACAGATTTTATAATAGAAGGGACTGCCTCCAGTGCTCCAGCCACATCCTCTACACGAGAATTGTCTGATGGAGAGAGAGCTGCAAATGCAGGTGGGGTGTTGACAAGGTGCTTTAGGTTTTGAGCCGCCTCTTTGGGGTCTTTTGCACCTATTATCGCACTGACAAGGGCAATCCCATCAAGCTTCTTGCTACTATCACTTGACTGATACAAGACTCGCTGAAGGTTGGTGGCATTGATGCCGCCAATGCATACTGTTCCCACATTGCTATACTTTGGGGCCATTGCCTTCAGGATAGCTTGACAGCCGGCAGTCCCAATTATGTCCTTAGTGTTTGTCTTCCTTAGGGATTGTCAGAGGAGAATGAATACGAAATGAGAATGGTAGAATATTACGTTGGGGTAGCAAATATTGTGCCAATACCGAGATAATCGGCTCCTTCCTCACAGCCTTTCAGTGCTTCTTCAACCGTTGATACTGTGAGACCAATGATGGCCGAGTCCCCAAGGAGGCGCCGGGCAGTTTTGATATCTAGGTAGTATTTAGCCAGAGCCCAGGCGTCATATAAAATATTGTCTCACCAATGTCGTCTTGGCCGATGTGGACGCCCTCACAGCCCACTGCGAGTGCCACATCGACACGGTCGTTGATGAGAAGAGGGACGTTGTATTTCTTCGTTACAGCATGAAGTCGTTTGCCAGTGTCGACCATAACACCAGTGTCTGTGGATTTGTCCCGATACTGGACGATGGTCACGCCACCTGCCAAAGCAGCTTCGACGACATCGACCAGACTGGCATCCCCCAGGATGGCGGGGGTGGAGTCAGTGACCAGGTACAGAGAGTAGTCTACTGATCTGGGCATCTTGACTTTTTTGTTCTGAATTGGGACTTTTCCAGGTGCTGAAGACCAATCGGGCACTTGGTAGCGTATCGGATGGTGGGGGATATCGGGGACGCCGGCGATATATCGGGGATCAGGGACGCGGGGCATTTATGATCACGTGATATAATTATTTAATATATTTTATATTATATCAACCTCTGACTAACTATCGCAAGATGCAATGCATGTAGAAGAGAAATGGGTCTGGCTTCAATTGCAGCGCGTAGTAAGTTCCTGGGCGCGTAATATTATCCTAAAAGAGCAACATACTGGCTACTCTCCTTCTTACTCCGTACAGTTGCAATATAAAAATGCTCTGATACCATGATAACGATAACTGGTTACACGTGCCAGCAGAACTTTGGTGTACCTGCGCAGTACATGCAGTACAACCTTTTACACTGTAAACTGCGCCACAGGGGAAGTATCTACTATACTGGCGGCAGCAGGGCCATCCGTCCCATCCAACCACGCCACCCACCTCACCCACACCTACCACCAAGCCGCGGTCCCAACTCCCAAACTCCCAAGAAACTCTCGGCCTTTAAGTCTCTATTTCCTAGAAATACAAGCGAACCTTATATATTTACTACGCTCTTAATTTGTATTTTTAGTTAAAGTATACTTCTATCCTCTTACTCGGTGCTGCTAACTCGCAAACCACCACCATCCCACTAACAAACCACTACAGTAGTGCCCAGTATAGTGCCACCTCAGGCAAAAACTAAATCTCTACATACAAAATACATTTCCCTTCTCCACTGAACAATTCTTTCTAATTCCTTGACCCACCAACCCTTCACCAAAATCATCAACACACAAAGAATTTCTCCTTTCTCCTCCCCCCCACATTCAAAAACCTTCGCGAGGCTTAACTAGTCTTCAATCAATCCCACGACGATCCTACGATCAAGGAGTTTCTTCTCGACCAACTCCCGCTCATCCCTCGAAAAAAACAGACAGGCAGAAGTCTATCTGGCCTCTCCCGTCCATCCGCGACCCCCCAAACCCGTCGGAGCCTTACATTCAGCTTCTTCTGTCTGATATAATCGAACGCTTTCACGACTCTCCCAAGACCGGGACCTGTTAGAAAAGAGGGCATCCTCTACTACCGAATCACCCAAACCATAGGACAGCACGTCTAGTGGCACATCTGCGTTATATGTATCTCACACAACACGCCAACGACCTCAGACATCAGCCGCCCCTCGAGCTGCAACCATTCCGTATACCGCGGAAACCTTGTAGCCCTTACTTCTGCTCTAACGGATAATCCGACATCTTCGCCATCTCACAATATCAGCACATGTTACCGTGAGACGAATCATCTTTAAACCATCGATCTAGCTGTTGCTTCGAACCCTTCAAAACGAGCCGGACTGCCTCTACATGTATCGCCAGCCATCGTCTTCAGTCGTCGCTACCAATAGAAAAACTGCCCCTGAAAGTTTGCATTAGAACACTTCTACCGCAATCATGGCTACCGTCAACATTCGTCGCGATGTCAGCGACCCCTTCTACAGATACAAGATGGAGAAGATCCAGTCGAAGATCGAGGGAAAAGGAAACGGTATCAAGACCGTCATTGTCAATCTGAGCAGCGTTGCCCAGTCTCTCGCTCGCCCCGGCGCCTATGTCATCAAATACTTCGGTTTTGAACTTGGTGCCCAGACAAACAGCAACCCAGCTGACGACCGCTGGATCATCAACGGCGCCCACGAAGCCTCGAAGCTCCAGGATTACCTTGATGGGTTTATTTCGAAGTTTGTGCTTTGCAAGAAGTGCAAGAATCCCGAGACCGAGGTCGTCCTAAAGGATGGAAATATCGTGCTTGACTGCAAGGCCTGTGGTCAGCGCTCCGATGTCGACCTTCGCCTCAAGCTGAGCGGCTTCATCCTGAAGAACGCCCCCAAGAAGGGCAAGAAGGACAAGGCCGAGCGTAAAGCTGCCCGCAAGGCCAAGGAGAATGGCACTGCCAACGGCAACGCTGATGGCGAGAAGAATAGCAGCCCCAACGACAGCAACTCTGACAACGGAGCCAATGATGATGGCGCCCCTGAGGCAGGGAGCGATGACGAGCTTACCCAGCGCATCAAAAATGGCGCTTTGGACATTGAAGAGCCAGAGGAAGCCAGGGAAGATACGTGGACTGTTGATATGTCCGCGGAGGCTGTGAAAGCCCGCCAGCAACAGCTGCCAGATGACCTGAAGCAGAAACTCGTCCTTGATAACGACGAGGATGAGGATGGTGAGGGCGGCGGCAACTCCGCCTACGATCAGCTTGGTAGCTGGATCCTGGAGGAGGTCGAGGAAAAGGGCGGCGTTACAAAGGTCGATGATGTCGATATTTATGTCAAGGCTAAAGAGCTAGGCATTGAGACAAAGCACCGTACGCTACTTGTACTTGCTCAGACCTTGTTCGATGACAACATTGTTGCCCAGATCCCCAAGAGGGCTGGTCTGCTGAAAAAGGTATGCAGGCTCTCTACCATAATTATATGAATATTTACTAACTGGCGTAGTTGACCACCTCTGAGCGCCACGAGAAGGCCCTCCTCGGAGGCACCGAGCGCTTCATCGGTATGCGCGGCAAGGAGAACCCAGAGTTTTACGGCGTGGTCCCCAAGGTCCTCATGCATTACTACAATGCTGACCTCGTGTCCGAGGAGGTTGTCACCAAATGGGGCACCAGGGCCAGCAAGAAGTACATCGACCTCCCTACTAGCAAGAAGGTCCGTAAGTCTGCAGAGACTTTCTTGACTTGGCTTGCTGAGGCTGAGTCTGAGGATGATGACGATGAAGACTCGGAGTAAAACAATCACAACTAAGCTGTGGATTGCCCTCGAATATCAATTGGTCGCACATATTTTGCTTGGAAGGACCTTTTTTGAGCTTCGGGTTTTGTTGTTCTCCGTTGTCTAATTATCTGCTCTCTACTCAATACTCCTTTTTTTTCCGCTTGTAAAAGTTAGGCAGCTCTTGGGTTGGCGCATTTCCTTTGCGCCGATGATTACGAATTAATATTTTTGATTACCTCAAATGAAGCTATTCTCTATCTATGAATTACAATCACTATTATGATTACGCAAATGCAAAGTGGCTTAAATTCGTTATATTCTTAGCAACCAGTCAAGGTTGTCTTATTTTTCTGTAACCCACCACCTCATAATCTATAGTGTCTCCCAGCTGGCAAATTCGTACCCTTCCATTACAGGAACATCCCTCTTTGTAATACGGTCCTGTGCGAGATCAACCAACCACACAGCTTCCGCATTGATAGTCTCCAGCGCTTCTCTAACATCCACTCTGTCGAACCGGTCCGACAAAATGTCCAAAGCCTCATCGAACATACCATCATTAATGCGGACGTATTTCAAAAAAGCAACAAGCAGTCCCACCAAAGCATCCCACACCTGCCAACTCAAAGCATGCGTACCTCTGCCATGCTTCCCCCGCCTCTCCCCTTCCGCCTTCTTCTTCCACTGCCGGACTAGTTTAACGAGGTCCGGCCACTCCGTCTGGACCCGCGTGCTCATGAAATCACCCGCTGCCTCAAAGATCTTGCTAATAGCGTTCGCAGCGCCGATGACTACGAATAGTTCCGGGTCGTAGAGACGCTTGACAACCACGGGCCAAATGTCGTTCACCAGAGGCAAAAAGGCGTCTTCGTCACTGTAAAGCGCGCCAGTTGCGGTGCTGATGAGGTCGAGTAGTCGGAGACGGAGGTAGGGAGAGCCGCTGGTGAGATAGTGCTGGGAGAGCCGGGCGATGCTTTCAACCATTGTGTAAACTTTTGTCGGTGGGGCTTTTGTGACTTCCTGGCCCCCCTGGGGTTCTTCTTCGCCTTCTTCCCCGTCACCTGGAGGAGCTTCTGCTTCATCTAATAGTTCTTTGGCGCTCTTCCAAGGGGCCTTTGGGAAGTCTTCATGTTCCAACTCTGTTGTAGACGATTTGATCTTCATATTTCGAAGCATCTCCAGAACATCACTGAAATCCGCCGGAGGCGGTTTCCGTTTCTGGTGGTCTTTTACTGGCACTGGTGTAAGTTGCAACTGCCCTGACCCTGCACCTTCCTGTACGATTTCACCGAGTACAGAAAAGAGGCTATCAACCAGTTTCGAATAGCCGTGGAAGTTGTCTAAGGCTGCAAATATCGATCCAACCACGTCATCCAAGTATGGTAATAGCGTTGGTCCAGTAAGTCGAATCATCATAACTAAAACTTGTGGAACTTGTGGAGATATGTTGAAGGTATTGAGTTTCAGGGACACGGCGTTGACGAGATAATCGACATTGTCAACGATGAGTTCGCTTGTTTGGTTGTAACCGCAGGATTTGGCGATGATATTAAGTGAAGTGATAGCATGCGATCTGAGGTGAGAGTTATTAGAACCCAGGAGCTGGACAACTGAATATAAGGTGTCAACGAGGTTTGCCCTGAACCCTTCTCCTGCCTGCTGTGAGGAGTATGCAACAACTTCAAGGCCAACTGCTAGAAGCCTCCAGTCATTGCCGCTGTTTTCCGAATCGGAGAGAATAGAGACGGCAAAATCGTAGAGCTCCTCCCTAGCAACTTCTTGTTCGTCTGATGAAGTTACATCAGAAGTGAGAAAATCGTCGAAGTCCTCGGTCTTCGAGATCACCGATTTTATTAGCTGGAAGGACAACCAGAATGAGGCCAGGAGAGAGTTTCCCGAAGCGTTGAACATTTGTTCAAGCAACTTGCTCGTCATTTTAAGCTGGACTTCCCGCGGACCAACATTGGCAATCAGTTTACTGAGCTGAGTTCGGGTCTCCACTTGGCTTTCATGTTCGAGGATAAGAGGGGGGTAGTTTTCCGTATGTGCGCCTTGTACTGTCAAAGGCAGAGTCGAACCCTTGTCATTGCTAACAGGGACTTCTTCGATGGCGACCTCGGGTGCCGAAGAATCGAGCATGTTTATGACACTATCTCTGAGAGACTCAGTTATGGAATTATCCAAAACTTTCGACTCAGCGTCGACGGCGCCGAGGAGAGTCCTGGCTTGAGAGAGCTGGTGGATGGCGGATGCTTTGGTGGCATCATCGGCCGACTGAACGATGCGCGGAAGACTAGTTTCCCAGTTGTATACCGTTGCATTGATTAGTTCGCCAATTGATGGGTACATGATAGAGAGATCTTTCAGGCCTGTGACCTGCGACGGGTTAAACTCTTCGTCTTGGGGGGCGGCAACGACCATAGCTGTTTCCACAAGCAAAGCTGCGGCGTCTTTTAACGATGTGTTGCATTCGTCCAACAGGATTAAGCATGTTCGCTCAAGCTCACGGCGTACCCCTTCACTCTTATGGCTGCGTAGTTTGGTTATGTTCGTAAGAGCAAGCTTTACCTGCGCGGAAGTCGCAGTCAACCATGATTTGCTCAATGCTGTCGTTGGCTTCGAACCCGAAGCCGCGTCGGTGTCATCCGGTAGCCTCCTGACGTGAATATCCCCTATTGAAGTTGTGAGAACATTCTGAAGGACCTGTAGAGAGCTGACGAGGACTTTGACAGAACGCGGGTTTGTGTTGTTTGGCATCAAGCACTTTGTTAGTGCAGAGACCGTCCCTGGCAAGAAGGTTGAAAGGGCATCTCGGTCCTTTATGCACATCCATAGGGCTTTTAATGCCTCGAGTGCCTCAATTTGAATGTCTGGCGAAGGCCCATCTGTGACTCCGTCCAGTATTGTTGACAAACATTGACCAAGGGCAGGGATAACAGCGACTTCGACAACTGAAGTGGCGCCTTTAGGTGTTCGACGAAGGTCGTCGAATAAAAGAGCAAGTGCTTTGAAAGCTTCAAGCTTGAGCTCCTCTGGCATAGGATCCGACGCCGCGCCACCACCAGCAAAGAGCGTGAATAGAATTAGGAGTTGCTGCCCAAGTTCGATACCGATATTGTTCGTCCAGCCATATTTGAGCAATATCTGTACACACTTCGTCGCCGCTTCCGCTAGGCGACCTGGCTTCTTCTGACACGCTCGAAGAACATGCGAAAGAGGAAAAAATACATAGTCTGCAAGCTTCTCATCGAAAGCGGCATCCTTGCGGCGGCATTTCGCTTCAAGCAAACCGAGGAGCTCCAAGGTCGTTTCCAGGAGCTCCTTCAGGGTAGCTGCACTGCTATCGGCATTAAGTGCACGCTGACTTAGTTTAACACAGTACGGTTTGAGCTTCAGAGGTCAGCTTCCATATCTATAAATGCTTGGGGAGAGGTGAGGTGATACTTGTTGAAACAGCTCGTTCTTCTGTGCCCGGACGTCCATGGTGGCATTCCGTATTCCAGTCTATCGCGTGTAAAGTCTCCACATGTTTTACTTCCTTCAAAATTTACTTCCAAGGCGCATTCCTAATTCAAACACCTCCTATGTTAAACCGTCTTGGAGGGCTCGCGGTATGTCAACACTCCAAGGCGGCGGGTGACGAGGGCACCATCGACTCGCGAGGCTGTGGAAACAATTCGATGGACGAGGCTGAAGAAACGCTACCATTCACCAGCAGCACGGGATTTATTGTTTATACGGTTAGAGGCACCTCTATGGTATTATGATTTATTCCACGCCCTTGATTTCACGTATTAATGTAATTATATTCTAGATATCCTTGGATATGTATTGTATCGTCTCATTGTAGCATTATCTATAACCTCCCTGGCCGCTATGACGTCGTGTGGCACTCTCATATATCTCCGAGGGAGACGGCCATTCACTCGCGACACTGTGGCCGAAGTGAGTAGGCACTGTGGATGGGTTTAACTAATCCGCCTCCATCCCAGCGCCATTGAACCAAATTGGTGTACATCCTCAAAAATGCATGATGTGACGAGGAATTCATTTTGTTCTTGGTTGTTGTCCTGCTCGCATGTGTCCTCACAGACGATCCCCAACCCATTTCCACCATTTCTGGACATCTGCTTCATTTTCTCCCAAAGCACAGCCACCAGCAACTTCGGTAGAAATGTTGAACTCTTCCAGTTGTTCAAACTTAAACTGGGTGCTTCCGGTTTCGCCCAGCCAGTCGTCGCTATCCACATCATCCAGGTCGCCGGCGGTTTCGATGCCTGATTCCAAAAGACCTTTGGATTTCGAGTTTCTCACTTTTCCGATTTCCTTCTCCAATAGGCTCCGAACAATCGCGGAAGGCTGCGCAGTGAACAGATCCATTTTATTCGCGGCAATCAAGACCTCCACCCCTTGTTGGTCCTTGGAAGACTTCACGTTTGTCAAGCGCTTTTGCAACAATAACAGTGTGTCGTGGAGATATTCGGCGGCTTGCCTAAGGGCCTCATCGCCCGCTGGAAGATTGGCAGCATCGACAACGAAAATAATGCCCTTCAGGTTCTTCGTATTGCCTACGGCGTTGAAGGCATGATGGCGGAGTTTCCCATGCCCTGGTGTGTCGATGAGAAGGAACTTCTCGCGTACTCGGTGTGAGGGATCGTTGACAGAACGGTACTTTGCTGAGGCTGCAGTAATGCCGACAGGCAGAGAGCACTCGGCGACAAGTGGAGTTTGCGACGTATGGGTAGGGGCGCTCTTGCCACGCTCGAACTATTATCATGTGAGCTAAGGACAAGTTGCAGATGGTTGTATTGAGCATACCAGAGTCTGGAGTGAGGTCTTGCCAGAACCGCTCGGTCCAACCAGTAGAATTGATGGCGGAGCAGCTACACTACTGCCGCGGCTCAGAAAGTTATGCAAAAGTATAGGAACAGATATAACGACGATTAGGGCGAAAAGAAACCCAAGAGGGGAGGGACTGAGGAGTGCCTCCGCTAATTGGGTTAATTTGGACATGGCTACCAGGAGCAAAGCCCAGCTCGTAGGCGGCGCAATGGCCGGTATTGAAAACGCTTCGTTTGTTTGCTTTGAGAAGCTGTTCTATTCGAGGCAAGATATTTCTCAGGCGCCCACACAATGTTCGAGTGTTCAGTCGAGCTTCGGTATCCTCTCCTTGATCGGCAACGAGGCTCAGCCATGTCGAAAGTAAGACGGCCCACTGTTTGTGGGAACGGTGCATCATTTCGCCGGCGCGCCGCCGCACCCCAGCGCACCCGAACCCCTAATGTTACTACGCCAGCCCGCTGTCATTGGGCGTAGAAAGTACGCGTCCCAGTGTCCTGGCATCAGCAGCTCAGCCTCGTACTTGGCATTGTTCGACTTTCTGGCTGTTGCATTTCCTCCCTTTCAACAAACCTCTGTTTGTCCTCGAATATTATAACGTATACGATGTGAGTATCAACTTATCCATCCGTGACTCTGTTGTTGCTGCGTCTGTTCGAAGTTAGAAACTAAAATGCCATCGTAGGGACCATAATGCCTCATCCTGACGCATCATCACAATCAACCGAAGACCAGGCGAAGAATACTTCGCATTTGTCGCCCCTGATGTTGAACGGAAAGGGGTCGTCGGTAGCTCCAAAGCTCAGTGTGGACGATGACAATCTAGAGATGAAGAATATCGCAGCCGCAGAGCCGGCCCTCGAAGCCAGCCAAGATATAATGCAGCTGGCTAGACTCGGAGACATCGGCTCGATACAGAAGCTCTACGATGCGGGAACTTTCACACCATTACATTGCGATGACGAGGGGATTACTCCACTTCATGTAAGGCTTCCGGGGAATTGCTGTCCTTTGACAATCTGATTGCTAATGTATGGTAGTGGGCGGCAATCAACAATCAATATGCGATGTGTAAATTCCTCTTGGAGGCCGGAGCAGATGTAAATAAAAAGGGCGGAGAGTCGGTCGCTACACCCGCCATGTGGGCGGCCCAAAGGTGTCATTACTATACTGTACATCTCCTTTTGGAGTACGGGGCCGACCCTTTACTCACCGACGTCCAAGGTTATAATATCTTGCACCTTGCAACCTTTGAAGGAAATATCTTCCTACTGGTTCTACTACTTCACCAAAATATCCCCGTGGATGTGCGCGATTCACAACAACACACATGTCTGATGTGGGCTGCATATAAGGGATACCCGGCTTGTGTCGACCTATTTCTTCGATGGGGCGCTGATGTGCATGCCACAGACGAAACTGGGTTTACATCATTACATTGGGGACTTGTTAAAGGGTCAGTGGGTTGCATCCAGAAGCTCATTGAATATGGCTCGGATAGATTCGTTCCTGCTGGTAGCGGAAAAACTCCGTCTGTAATGGCAGACGAGATGAAAACGACATATGCATGGCACAAGGCACTTAAGGAGTGTGGCTATAAAGAAGATGGCAGCCTCGCCGCCTTTGACTTCCCAACGCCGCCATACTTTATCCAAAACAAACGATCAGCCATGGCGAAGTTCTTCTTTTTCTGGCCTTTCCTGATCATCTGGTGCATGCTGATGATCACGAGCCATATGGTAGTTTATGCGGGGATCCCAATTGCTTTGCTTGTGGGATATTGCTTGCAGTTATTAGCCCAAAAAGCCATGGCATATGCACCGTCGGATATGAGACAAATCCACAAAACAGTAAGACTATATTGAGAAGTATTATGGCTGAACTTTAGCTAACCTAGTGTAGCCGTGGCTTTCGGGGATATTTGCCGCTACATTATTCTTTGTTGGTATCAGATGGATCACAACACTTTTTCCAGGTTCGTACTTTGACAGGTCTGAAAATATGGATGCTAACTAGGGCAGCAACCTACGCTTCTTATCCAATCGTAAATGCTCTCTTCGCTACCTCTTATGCTCTGTGCGGTTATTTCTACTTCTGTACCATGTTCCATGAACCAGGATACGTACCGAAGTTGGCGGGTCTTACGGAACAGAAGGCTACCATCAACGAACTGCTGAGCTTGTGGAAATTTGACGACCAAAATTTCTGCGTGCAATGTATGGTCCGGATGCCTCTCAGAAGTAAACATTGCAAGAGGTGCAACAGATGCGTAGGAAAACACGATCAGTGAGTCGATTTGATGCCATTTAAATGTAGTGGTTGCTAACTACAAAAGCCATTGCCCTTGGGTTTATAACTGTGTTGGCGTCAATAACCATCGCCATTTCTTCCTCTATCTTGTTTTCTTGGAAATCGGTATAAGCTTCCTAGTTGCTCTCACGGTTGGTTGTAAGTGGTCCACATTACTATTTCGCTGGCTCTTTCGCCATGACTTACACCATCTTAGATTTTGATTCAATGACAGAAAAGGGATCCACCGAGTGCAATATCCTTCCCGAGTCAGTATGCCGCTACGTCAACAGCGACCCTTACACAATCATCCTTGTGGTGTGGGCGGCGTTACAGTTGACATGGGTTACAATGCTACTCTTCGTGCAGCTTATTCAAATCTCACGGGCTATGACTACTTATGAGAATATGCGCGGTTCTCATCATGGCCATGGCCACGGCGCCTCCGAGGCGATTACAACGGCACTCGCTGCTGGAACTTTATCTATGGGCGGAGCACAATTAGGCAGCGAAGGCAGAGGCCCCGACCCGGTAGTGGCAGCGTCGTCGCATGGCCATAATCACCGCCATGGTAACGGGGGCTGTTTTGCACAGTGGAAGAAAATTTTGGGCGTTGACACATTTGTTGAGACTGCTCTGCACACAGACAAAGATAGGTCTAGGGCAAATCGCAACCCGTTCTCTAGGGGTTGCCTAAAGAACTGCAAAGATTTCTGGTGCGATCCTGCACCGGTATTTGGGAGCCGGGAGAACGGTGCGGCAATGCTGGATGGTGAAGTCGTTAATTACACGACTATGTACGAGGCTCCAAGGCGGATGACGGCAACAAGGCCGCGGGTTAGAAATGGGGATACAGCTGGGAGCTACGAAAGGCTTCCAGCAGATGATGAAAATGTCTAGGTTAATATAATATAGCGTGTACTGTAAAATATGGGCTGGAGAGTAGTCAAACAAGAGTTAGGACTGTTAAATATTTGGATATGGATAGAGCCACAAAATGACTGCGCCACAGTGCGAATTAATGAGCCACAGCCGTCCTGTCCTGGACCCTTGAAAGTACGAGTACAGGGGGGGGTGACTTGCTCATTTCTGTCACCGTGATAGGCAGTTCATTCCCCTCCTTATTGCCTCGCTGTGCATGAACGCCATTATATTATAATATTAAATCTTGACTATAATCATTCGCGGGACGCGACTAAATTAGAATAACGCGCATCCTACTACCATCAAACAAAAACATAAACATAAACCATCGTACGAAGTCGCCCTGAGCATTTTTTGCAAATAGGATCGCTGTCGCGTCTTCTTCGGGCTGTTTATCTGATGAGCACAGGCATCAGAGATTCCATCAGTGGGGCAGCACCTGACATTTATCCCAACACCGCCGTGGCCATCCGATCTCCCTAGGACGTCGCGTTGAACCACAGTATTACTGAGCAGGGCCATCTCAAATGATTCTGCGATACTCTTGCTATATATCGATTCCAAACGCTCTAGTTTCCGTAGAGCTCGGGTGTTCCTGGTGACGTCAAATCCGGAGAGCCCCAGCGGCCACATAGCAACGGGCCCACTGCGCGACCAACCTCACGATGGCGCCCGCTGGAGGTGGAGGCGGAGGGGGAAATATTAAAGTCGTGGTTCGAGTGAGACCATTTAATGGAAGAGGTAAGTTTGCCTGCGCTCTAAACTATGGCCTTCTGAGGCGTGGCTGCTGGCTCAGCAGGCCGATGTGGCATGAAGGGATCTGGACTGACGCCTACCCCTTTAGAAATCGATAGGAACGCAAGATGTATTGTGCAGATGAAAGGGAACCAGACGGTCCTTGTTCAACCTGACGCGGCCGACAACAAACATGGAGCTGGGAAAGGGGCGAAGGATGCGGGCCAAAAGACGTTTGCCTTCGACAAGTCTTACTGGTCCTTTGACAAGTCAGACTCGAACTATGCGGGACAGGACAACCTTCACGATGACCTTGGCCGACCATTGCTCGACAATGCCTTCCAGGGCTACAATAACTGTATTTTTGCCTACGGGCAGACTGGTTCCGGAAAATCGTACTCTATGATGGGATATGGGAAGGAAGCTGGAGTGATACCTAAGATTTGCGCGGACATGTTCGAGCGGATAGATGTTGTCCAAAAGAACGACCCCAATGTGAAATGCACGGTCGAAGTGTCATATCTCGAAATCTACAACGAACGGGTCCGCGACCTGCTCAATCCGTCTACAAAAGGAAACCTCAAGGTTCGTGAGCATCCATCGACTGGGCCGTACGTGGAAGATCTAGCAAAGCTTGTCGTCTCTAGCTTCAGCGAAATCGAGAATCTCATGGACGAGGGTAATAAGGCTAGAACCGTCGCAGCCACGAACATGAACGAGACGAGTAGTCGAAGTCACGCTGTTTTCACGCTCACCCTTACTCAAAAACGACATGACGTGGAGATGAAGATGTCGACAGAAAAGGCAGCCAAGATCAGCTTGGTAGATCTTGCTGGTTCCGAGCGCGCAAACTCCACAGGAGCAACAGGCGCGAGACTGAAGGAAGGTGCGGAGATCAATAGGTCCCTTTCAACCCTGGGAAGAGTTATCTCTGCGCTTGCAGACCTGTCTAGCGGGAAGAAGAAGAAAGGCCCTGCTTCATCTCAAGTCCCCTACAGAGACAGTGTCTTAACGTGGCTATTAAAAGATTCGCTGGGAGGCAACAGCATGACAGCCATGATTGCCGCAATCAGTCCAGCAGATATCAATTTCGATGAGACGCTCAGTACACTGAGATATGCCGATAGCGCCAAGAGGATTAAGAACCACGCGGTTGTGAACGAGGATGCGAATGCTAGGATGATTCGAGAACTAAGAGAAGAGCTTGCAACACTGAGAGGCAAACTTGTTGGTGGAGGATCAGGCGGGCCAAGTGAAGACCAGTATGCCGAGGGGACTCCATTAGAACAACAGATTGTCAGCATCACACAGCCCGACGGTACCATAAAGAGAGTTTCAAAAGCAGAGATTACTGAGCAGCTGAGCCAGAGCGAGAAGCTTTACTCGGACCTTAATCAGACTTGGGAGGAGAAGCTGCAGAAAACAGAGGAGATTCACAAGGAGAGAGAAGCTGCCTTGGAGGAATTGGGAATTAGCATCGAGAAGGGATTTGTTGGGCTGCACACACCAAAGAAGATGCCTCATATCGTCAATCTCTCGGACGACCCTCTACTTACCGAGTGCCTCATTTATAACCTGAAGCCGGGAACGACTACCGTAGGAAATGTGGCGACAAATGCTCCAACGACTTCTGAAATTCGATTGAATGGTAGCAGAATCATGCATGAGCACTGCGCGTTCGAGAATGTCGATGGAGTTGTCACAATCGTACCGAGAGAGGGTGCGGCAGTCATGGTTAACGGAAAGCGGATAACTGAGCCACAAAGGCTGAGAAGTGGCTATCGAATCATTCTCGGCGACTTCCATATTTTCCGGTTCAATCATCCCATGGAGGCGAGAGCGGAGAGGGCAGAGCGAACAGAAAAGAGCCTGTTAAGGCACTCTGTAACTGTCAGCCAGCTTCAGGGTATCGAGAACTTCTCGCCGTCTCCGAGTCCAAGGCCTGAGCACCAGCGGAATTATAGCAAGGCTGACTCGGACTTTGATTGGGATAGCAGTCGGCCTGATTCTCCTATGCCTCAGAGAGGCCGAGATTCAGACTGGTCGTTTGCGCGGAGGGAGGCTGCAGGAGCTATACTTGGGCCTGACCAAAAAATTGCAGGCTTAACCGATGAAGAGCTTAATGTCCTGTTTGAGGATGTGCAGCGTGCTCGTGCAGAGCGTCAAAATCGCGATGCCGACGATGATTTAGAGTCGACAACGTCGTACCCAGTAAGGGAAAAGTACCTGTCTAATGGCACCATCGACAACTTCTCTCTCGACACTGCCATAACCATGCCATCCACCCCAAGGCAAGGCGAAGTGGAAGACAAATTGCAAGTTCTGCGCGAGGAAATGCAAGGCCAGCTTGAAAAGCAAAAGACAGACTACCAAGAGCAATTGAAGGCTGCCCAGGCCGACAATGTCGAGGTTGAAGAGATCAAAAAGGAGAAGCAAAGGATGGAAGAAAGCCTCCGGGAAGTTAAGGAGGAGATGATGAAGCAACTTGTAGTTCAGAGACAGGAGTTTGAACAGCGCATCCAAGAGCTGTCGCCGGCATTGCCAGAGGCGGATACGTTTGATGATCTAAACGAGGCAGAGATTGAGATTGCTCGAAAAGCAACAGAGCACTGGAGGAAGCGACGATACGTCCGAATGGCCGAATGCATTCTTCAGTCGGCTGCAATTCTGAAGGAGGCACAGGCTCTGAGCCAGGAGATGGACGAGAGCGTCGTCTTCCAGTTTGTGATTCTGGATACCGGCCATGCGCTCTGCTCGTCGTACGATATGGTTCTGATTGGAATCCCGGGGGAAGGAGATGATTCAGCCCTCGAGGACGCACAACGGCCATGCGTAGCCGTGAGAGTCCTCGATTATAAATCTGGCGTCGCCCACCACTGGAGTTTACAGAAGCTGAAAGAAAGAGTTAAGATCATGAGACAGCTCCACCAATATATGGACAGGCCAGAGTATATGCAGCATTTCAAGCTCGAAAACCCGTTTGTCGAGACCTGCATGCCCCGATACACACTTGTTGGCGACGTCAGTGTTCCGTTAGCAGCTGTCTTCGAAAGCCGCGTTCAAGACTTCACTCTTGATGTTAGGTCGCCGTATACGTCAGATTCCATTGGTCTTGTCAAGCTTTCCCTTGAACCTTCGTCGGCTAGGGCTCCTACGAATACATTGAAATTCAATGTTGTCATGCATGAACTGATTGGGTTTCCTGAGCACGAGGGCACCGAAGTACATGCTCAGTTATTTATCCCTGGAATATCCGAAGAGGGAGGCGCCACAACTACCGCAATGATCGATGGCTTCGAAGAGGGGTCTGTTAGGTTTGACAGTGTTCACAGCATGAGTATTCCGCTATTCGGCCCCAAGACTATCTCTTTGAGCGTTTCCATCTTCGCAAAGGTGTCATCGATGCATCTTGACAAACTACTCAGCTGGGACGATCTTCGAGACCATGTATCAAGCCAGCAGCAGCAACGAACCGCTCGAATTGCTGAAAGCCATTTTTATGCCGAAGAAAAACACGATGTCTTTGCTCGAATCCAGTTGCTCGAGTTATCAGAAAATGGCGACTACCTCCCGGTCGAGGTCTTACAAACTAACGATATGGATAAGGGGACGTTCCAATTACATCAGGGTCTACAGCGACGCATAGTTGTCAATCTAACGCACAGTTGTGGATCTTCTCTTCCCTGGAAAGACAGCTCTAGGCTTCGTATTGGTGGCATCCAATTACTCGACCATCTCGGAAAGGTTGTTGATATGAGCTCGTCGACCCCAGAGATTGAATTGAAACTCGTTATGGATCCGATTATGAGGGCAAACTCTAATGGCACCATGAGCGTTGCTCTTGTTGGGCAGTGGGATTCTAGTCTGCATAACTCGCTTCTCCTTGACCGAATGACGGCCGACAAGTACAAGGTGCAAATGAAGATACTCTGGGATGTTACGTCCGACAGCCTTGGAGAGCCGATGACGTTCTCGTTGAACGTCGCCTCACAAGTTTTATCGCGATCTTACGTCCGCAACCAGTCCATGTTCGCTGCCTTATGGCAGAGTGTCCGCATTGTCCACTCGACACCAGCCATTTTCTCGATATGCATACGGCCTATGCCGGTTAAGAAGGTTGGTGACCTGTGGCGAATGAACACGCAGCACGACTATGTTAAAGGCGAGGAGAATCTCACTGGTTGGACGCCGAGAGGGGTATCCCTTGTCCATGACTTTATCAACTCGAGAAGACGGCGAGAGCGCTCGGCAGAGATCGAGGCTGCAAAGGCGTTTTATAGCGCCGAGGAGTTGACGATCGACACTAAGAAGGCTGACGAGAAGGCTGACAAGAAGGCTGACGACATTGATAGCCAGAAGGCTGACGAGAAGGCTGAAGACGAAGAGGAGGTTCCCCAAAACGAGGAGCTTATTCGAAAGGTTTTGAGTCTCTGGACCATCTCTACTGGTCCAATTGAGAACCTGTTGAGAAACGCAAACATCGAACCTCCAACTGATGGCACTGTCGAGCCAAGTGCTGACAGAGCCATTCGTTTGACGGCCAGCGTTGCTCTGATTCAGAGGTCGCCTCAGATACTAAAAGGAGGATACCTACTCGTGCCATCGCTTGATAGCAGCAAATGGGTACGACGATTTGTGGAATTACGGCGACCTTATCTCCACATCCACTCCATACCCGAGGGAGAGGAAATCGGCATTGTGAATCTGCGCAACAGCCGTGTAGACCACCAGCCTCAAATCGCCAAGTTGCTGCGACAGGACGGCAAGGGGAGGGATAGAAAGGAGACGGTATTCGCGATCTACGCTACAGACAACACGTGGCTCTTTGCAGCAAGGAGCGAGCGCGAGAAGGTGGACTGGATTTTCAAG
Source organism: Pseudogymnoascus sp. VKM F-4516 (FW-969) (assembly GCA_000750815.1). NCBI lineage: Eukaryota > Fungi > Ascomycota > Leotiomycetes > Thelebolales > Thelebolaceae > Pseudogymnoascus > Pseudogymnoascus sp. VKM F-4516 (FW-969). The sequence continues at coordinate 32,055 of JPJZ01000358.1, forward strand.
ATTGATCAGGCGTACTTTGGGAGCGGTAATGGGAGCGCTGACGAGGATGCCGAGGCGGAATCGTGATAAAAAGATTTTGCCTGTGACGATAATGAGCGACGTATTAGATGGTTTTAGTTCGATATGAGAAGCATGATACCCAGTCTAGTTAGAAGTATGTATGTACATAGACATGATGTATAGTTAAGGTGTAAAATGAATACTTTCTTTTGTTGGTTCAATCTGCCACGCAAATTCCTAAAAACTTCAGAACTGATATCAGCCTTGCACTGTGGGTCAATAGGCAGACACAGTAAAGTGAGGCTGTCGCACATCCGAAGGATTCCTAACTTAACTAGAGCAGGTATTGCAAAGCAAGGCTGTTGGGCACCTAAATGTTATAACCCATCGTAGTCATGGTATTACTATCGTTGACATATATAAATATACAAGACCTGCCTATCAATCCTCCTTCAACTAACCTACATCACAACTAACGTCGATACCAAAGAAAGCCAACTACTCTACCATGCCGAACGCAACTCTCGCAACTTCCAAGACCACCTCGTCTCCAACCCGAGCGACAGCCACCTGCAACAATTGTTGTAGCCAACAGACCTGCTCGTTATATCACGTTGAGACGCTCGTTAGCGGCACTTATACGCACTCAAATGAATATCACTGTGACAGATGTGCGAAGAGGCTTACTATCACAGGTTAAGGTATGTGTGTATTATTTCTGCTTCTATCCTCTGATCTGTTTGGTCTTGCTGATTTAGTCAGGTTGTTGATGTAAATAGTTGGGGAGTGGTAGCGGTTAATTCCTAATTGCCCACAATTATAAGGAATATCTCTCCTTTGTTACTTTAGCTATGTATCTTAATTAAGCTTTATCTATATATAGCTAGAGAGTCTATTATAAAGATAGACAGTTTGTTTACCACCTAATGACAACCTCCTTGAATTAAACTAATACTTGCTTCAACACATCAAAGGCCTGATAGTTCAGTGGTAGAATTCTTGCTTTGGGAGCTTCCAGCATTCAAATTGTAAGAGGTCTCCGGTTCAATCCCGGATTAGGCCCTTTCTTTTTGCTAATTTACTTTTTGACGGATGTCCCACTGTTTTATATCCACAGGGATTTTGTATTGACAATTCTGCTATCTGCATTACAGTGCGTGGATGCATGGAAGGGTTGGGTGGGATATGCGTGTTGCAAGAACGCCACTGCGTTCGCTAACGATCTAAGAAAATATATATTTCTGAGCTTGGGTGGGGTAGCAAGCAGTATTCATATTTTTAATAATTCAAGAGCATACATAGGCAATTTTTGTATAAAAGCTCTCTAACTTATGTTAACTAAAGAAAAAAATGCTATAGGCGGTGGCTGTAAGAGCTATAGCTGCTACAATTGACTTAGTTCAAGTATTAGCTGTGAAAGCCACAGTGCAGCTTTACTCTTCAACGAGGAGTCAAATGAGAGAAGTCCAATTCATTCAAAAAGGCAACTTGGCCGAGCGGTTAAGGCGCTAGTTTCAGGTACTAGTTCGAAAGAGCGAGAGTTCGAATCTCTCAGTTGTCATTATTTTTTTGCTTCTCTGCGCAAAAGTAAGCGAGTAATTTTACGGCTTGAAGTGGATATCATATTCAAGTCAACCTGTAAATCATAGAATTGAGGTGGGCCTCTGAGGATGAGCGGAAATCGAGGGAGGGATGTTCCGTCAGCTGGATTGCTCACCACATACGTTGGTTGCTTATTTTTGGTTAGAGCTGCCTCAAGTTGGGAACAAAGGACTGTTTAAAGAATGCAAACTGAACACCAAAGGGCCACGGCAGTACTCGGTCGGGCAAAGCTGGGGATGGGGGAGAGGGTCAGGGATGTGCTGGTTACGAGATTTTACTCGTGGGCTTGGATTAAGGCTCGGATTCAAGCTCGGATTCAAGCTCGGATCGGCATTTAGTGATCGTCGTGTCATTGTTCAGGGCAGGGCGCAGTGGCTCATTTAGAGTGTCATATGTATGGTTGACATGGGTGCACAAATATATTATGCGATAATATTAACTAGACGCTGCAAATCTATACCGTTGACTGCTTCATCATCCATGAAACGAGGTCTACCTTGGTCACAACAGCGACTGGCTTTGGCAGACCTGCCGTCTCAGCGCTCCCCTTCTCCGTAACGATCGCTGCACTGTTCCACTCAAAGAACTTGCTGAGAGAAGCTAATGTAGTATCCATTGTAATCTGGACGAACTTCCTCTTTGGTACGCTTTGTGGCTTGCTATCCTCCTGAGTAGCAGCACCGTCTGCCTCCTTCAAGTTGCTGCTGTAGTCCTTGGGGTCTGTGACAACCTCTGGGATCTTTGAGAAGTCGAACATGACCTCCGAGACTGGGGTTTTGCCAGTAGCACGCCCGCGGCTAATATAACTCAGAATATTACCAAGCGTTACCAGACCGACCAGCTTTCCTCCCGACGATGCCAAAACAGGAAGCTGGTCAAAACCCTTATCTCTCATCGTCTCAACTGCGTCTGCGCAGAAAGAGCTTGCAGAAACCGTAGTAACGGGCTTCAGCCTCAGAGCCCGCAGGGTAGCGCCGTGGTACGGGTCTTGCTTGGACTTAGGGGCCGAGGGAGAGGGCGTGGTAGGGGGGCTTGGTGGGAGGAGATCGTTCGCGGCAAGCCAGTCATCGTCTGCAAACTTGCTTAAGTAGCTTCGGATGCTATCAGGCAGAATAACAACAACAGAGTCTCCCTTTCCGAGACCTAGTTCTTTGACACCCTTGACCATTGCTGCCATTGCACTTCCGCTGCTACCACCGACCAGGATACCCTCCTCAGCAATTAATCGACGAGCAAAAGAAAATGATTCTATATCATCTGTCTTATACCAGGCATCGACAGACTCGCGGTCCAAAACGCCAGGGATGAAATCATATCCAATTCCTTCAACCTTGTATCCCTCGTTGGCGTGTTCTTCGTTTAGCGCCTCTGGGAGCGCCAAAATAGACCCCTGTGGATCCGCCGCAATAACCTTTATGTCTTTGTTGTGCTTCTTCAACCCTCTAGAGAGACCAGTGATTGTACCACCAGTTCCAGCTCCAGCTACGATAGCCGTGATCTTGCCGTTTGTCTGCTCCCAAATTTCTTGGGCAGTTCCATGCTCGTGGGCCAACGGGTTGTCCACGTTCTCATATTGGTCGAGGATATGGGAGTTTGGAATTTCCTTCAGCAGTCGTCGTGCGACTCCGATATGTGATTCTGGGGCATCCCAGGCAGCTTCGGTTGGGGTACGTATGATAGTGGCGCCCAGGGCACGAAGGACGGTAACCTTCTCTGCCGACATCTTCTCTGGCAAAGTTATAATAGTCTTGTAGCCCTTGATGGCTCCGACAAGTGCGAGCCCGATGCCACTGTACACCAGGTTAGTTGGAGCGCGCAATGCGGCAGTAACAAGGGGCCTTACGTGTTGCCGCTGGTGGGCTCAATAAGTGTATCTCCAGGCTTGATGCGGCCGGATTTCTCAGCTTCCTCCACCATGCGCAGGGCGATGCGGTCCTTCACACTGCCACCCGCGTTGAAGAGTTCGACTTTGGCGTAAACTTCGGCCTCAATGCCCAAGCTTTGTGGGATCTTGTTCAACCTGACCAAGGGCGTGTTGCCAATCAGCTCCGACACCGACTGAGCGGCGGCTGGGTAGACGGCGGGCTTGCTCGATGATGCGGCCATGGTGGGCAAATAATAGTACTGTATGTGTTAGTTTTCCAGCTGTAGAGAAGGAGAGAAATATGAAGATTATCTCTGCCTTACATTTTTATTTGTCCAGTGTTTGTACCTACAAAGGTATGTATTTTAGCAAAAATTGTCCAGCCCAAATAGTGGCGATAAAAGTATTCCGTCGCTACCCGCCAGTACATATAAGGGCGTGTGGTCTGGAAGTTTTGGAGGGGCACGGGGGGCATGGGGGGCATCGGAGGAGGGGCATAGAAACCCCGATTTGGGATGTACTTGTACCTGTTGCTGTACCGTATATGGCACCACCTTCCTTGCAGAGAATCTGATCGTACTAGATACCACGCTTAGCCACGCTTACTTAGCCTTTTCTTGGCAGACGGCTTGTATAGGTACCTCTGACCTCCTTCTCTCCTCGTATGCAACCATAGCATATACATTAACCCCGCTCTCAGTGCTACCTATGGTCTTACACTCACTATCTCACTGCACTACTTACCTAAACAAAGGTCATCGTTGGTTATATAAAACCCCCCTCCACCAGCACCCCACTCCACGGCGATGGTGAATTGCTTTTTCGTGACCAGCACATTCATATTGCGAGCTCAATACAGACATCTACATCTCAGCCAGCGAAAACTCCCCCTCCAAGCTCGTCATTTCTTGTACAGCAGAAGCCTCTCGGCGCCCAGCACTGTATCATATCGAAGTCGTAGTAGCTTCTCCACAATGGCCTCAAGCGTTGATGCCATCCTGGCCGGCAAATACCCCGCCAAAGCCCACGCTCGCCGTGTAGTCGAGTATATCAAGAAGACCAAGCCAGATGCTACTGGTGTTTTGTATTTGGAAGGCCAAAAGACACGTCTGATCGAGGATAACGATGAGCCCGTTCACTTCCGGTAACATTGCATTCTCTCTTACTGCACTTCTTATCAAGACTAGGATACTAACTTTTGGCTTCCAGCCAGCGACGATTCTTTTACTACCTCAGTGGATGTGCCGTTCCCGATTGCCAGCTCACATATGACATTGCCTCTGATAAATTGACGCTCTACATCCCCGCCATCGACCCGGACTCTGTCATCTGGTCCGGACTCCCGCTATCTGAGAAGGAAGCTCTGCAGCTCTATGATGTCGACGAAGTCAGGACTATCCCGCAAGTGAACCAGACCCTCGCAGCTTCGAAATCCAAGAAGACCGTTTTTGCCATTGCCGGGCAAGTCCCCGATGATGTCACCTTCCTCGACTTCGAGAACAAGGATTTCGAACTCTTGAAGCCAGCTATTGAGGAATGCCGCGTTTTCAAGGACGAATATGAGGTTGCGCTGACTCGTAGGGCAAACGAGGTCTCTACGATTGCCCACACAGCTGTGCTGAAGGCCGTCAAGCACGCAAAGAATGAGCGTGAGCTGGAGGCACTCTTCTTGCAGAAGTCTATTGCAAATGGATCCCGCGACCAGGCATACCACGGCATCTTTGCCGGCGGAACAAGCGCAGCGACTCTGCATTACCTCAAGAACGATGCGCCCCTAGAGGGCAAGCTTAACCTCCTCCTTGACGGAGGTGCAGAATATTCGTGCTATGCCTCTGATATTGTGAGTTTTGCCTAAACGGTTGGTTGTTCGACGTACTAACTATTATGAAAAGACCAGAACATTCCCCATAAACGGCAAGTTCACCAAGGAGAGCAGGGAGATCTACGACATCGTTCTGCACATGCAAGAAGTTTCCATCAACATGCTCAAGGAGGGCGTTTCTTGGGACGACGTTCATTTGGCCGCGCACAAGGTTGCCATTGAGGGGCTGCTGAAGATCGGGATTCTGCAGGGAGACAAGGAGGATATCCTCAAGACCAGAACAAGTGTTGCGTTCTTCCCCCACGGTGTCGGCCATTACCTTGGCATGGACACCCACGACACTGGCGGCAATCCTAACCCTAACGACAAGGACACTATGTTCAGGTACCTGCGCCTCAGGGCGAACCTGCCTGCAGGTTCCATTGTCACTGTCGAGCCAGGAGTAAGTCCCTTGCCCCCCACATGACGGGATAGAAGCTAATGATTCTTAGGTGTACTTCTGCAGATTCATCATCGAGCCATACCTCTCAGACCCCGTTCACTCCGCATACATCAACTTTGAGGTGCTGAACAAGTACTGGGATGTCGGCGGAGTGCGCATCGAGGATAACCTGCTGATCACAAAGGATGGTTATGAGAATCTGACCACCGCTGTCAAGGACGTCGATGAGATGGAGAAGCTCATCAACGGATCTTCGTAATCGTAACAGTATCAGCAACACACAGATAGCTGATGGTACTAGGATATGTTTGCTTTACCACCACAGGTGTTCCATGATACCAGGGAATATTTTACTCTACCACCCGCATATAGCTGATGGTACTGAGAGAGATATTTTGCTTTACCACCACAGATTTCTCTGCCAACTATAATCGGACTTTACATCCTTCATTCAGTTCAAGAATCAAACAAGAAGCCATTATACAAACAACCCTGCCTTGTCTGTCTATTTTTCTTGATTGTTACATACGTGGCTATTCTAGCCATACCCATACCCCAACGCCAGCCAGATCTATAAACATTGAAACCCCCCAGTCTCCATAATCTCTGAAGGTTTCCTTCGTTCCCTTCCCCATTGTCTATTCAATAGTCCAATTGCGCCATAAAATACAAAAATCAGTTTACCTCCTCCCGTCTAAGTAGCGCCAGTCCATGCCAATCAACAACCACCTGTGACATCTCCTGTGACATCCCATGAGACAGGCACTTCTACCATCACATCAATCAACCCACACCCGTGACATCCCATTCTCCACGCCCTCAACCACTCCCTCAATCCACCCATCTCCTAAGATACTTCGCCATATCATCATCCGGCATCGACTGCGCCGCCGCCTGTATCACAATTAGCTCCATCCACCCACTTCAGCCCCCACTCCACTCCACACCAGAAAACAAACTCACAGTGTTAGCATGCATAACCGGCGTCCCCGTCGGCGGCTGCGTAATCGTAGTCGCAATCGTCGCTGGCGGCAAGAAAGTAGTCGCAACCTTCACCGACGACGTAGGCCACAACGGCTTCAACTTCGTAGCTGTAATCGACTTGCCAGGCTTGGGCTGCATAGGCGCGTATCGCGTGTCCCCTTTTTGCTGGTCGAAGGGGATGGACCAGTCGCCGCCTGCTGGGGCGGCGGGGGCGGGCGCGCCGGGGGCAGGTGCTGCTGGGGCCGGTACTCCTGGGGCAGGAGCCGCGGGCGCGGGGACGCCTGGAGCGGGCGCGGCGGGTGCTGGGACGCCCGGTGCTGGAGCTGCGGGGGCAGCTGGAACGGCGGGCGCGGCAGGGGCGACTCGGGGGCGGAGGTGGGAGGTTTGTGTGCGTGGACCTGCTGTTGTGTCGCTGGAGATTGTTGATAATGCGGCCTTGAGGGTATCGGGGAAGGCGCCAGTCATTGAGGTGAGGGTAAATCTATTCGAGTAGTTTGTGATGAATTGGCCGGATTTGGTCGTCGATTGGATTCCTAGGAAGCTGTGAGGTCGAGTTAGTTGAAGTTCGATCAATTTGATTCGAGATATTTACTATGCATTCTCGATCTGTTCACCCGCTGAGACTGGGATATTTATCACCACTTCATTCGGCGTCTCGACGAAGCTCCCCGTTGGGACGAGGGTTAATAACGGTATCTACTCCCCATATTAGCCAACCATTCTCCAGAGATCAAACCGAGTCGGATTGATACACACAGGTTCATCATTCGACCCCGAATACAGAGCTATCGAATACTCGCCCAACTCGTTTATCGAAGGCGCAACACCGGAGTCTGACCACGAAACCTTGAAGTCTGATCCCCCTGGCACTACACCCCCGGGGCCTGGAACGTCGAACCTGACATCCGCGTATGCGATTGGCGCCAGGGCGAAAGCGAAGAGAAGAATATCGCTCAAAGGCATTGTCGCGCACCACCTCATCAGCAATAAGAATCTATCTGATAATCGGGCGATGTGATGTGTATATATAGATGGTTCCTGAATAACGTCAAAACTTTGCTTAATTGCATGTCCACAGAATTCTGTTTCGGGACGAGCATCCAACCATACGCTGGTTGCGCCTGAGGCAGTTACTGGCGGGATGGGGGGAGGGCGCTACGTCATGCGCCGTTTGGGACCTTTCTTAGTGGGGTAGGAATCTACAGGGCCCGATTTTAGGTAACGAGTACCGCGCCAGATAGACTTTATAAATAGAACAATAAGTGGCCGATGATAAGAAGTTTGTAAAATGCTTGGTATTTCTTGCTGCACACTTATTCTAACAGTAAATTCCATAATTGTTGTGTGTGTGGTGAAAATAATCTCTCTCTCGGATTCTTTCTCAGTTTCCAAATCCGCTCCATTGGTAAAACCACCCAAACCCCAAACTACCCCACTAACGCCCAGATATATCTCCGGACTTGGACGCCGTAACACTCAACTCGTGCAATCTATCCTGCAGCCCCCTCATAAAATTCCAAACTCTCCATGGACGTAAAAAATCGCACAGGAGGCAAAAAGTAATATCCCCACAGACAGATATTCAAATGCATGTACCCACAGCGCCAGGGCAATCTAGCAATGATGACAAACGTATACATCATAAAAGACGCTTCATCGCTCCCCAAAACACCCACGCCCATCATAATACCCAACTCAAGCATCCGCAGTGACCTCCTGTACAGCTTCCTTCCCAATCACACCCCTCTTCTGCGGCATCCGTAGATCAAAACTAAGCCCCCCAAACGCGCCCTGACTCGCACAAATCTGCTTCAGCGTCACCGCATGATCCAGCAGCATCTCCTTTGTCGTGCGGAGCTCGAAATTAGTAAGGAAGCAGAAACTAATCTCCAGCCTCGCAAGCTCATTCTCGCTCACCCCTCCCACCTTTGAGAATCTGCGGTGAGGGTATGAGAGGTCTTCTAGAGCTTTCATAGCGACTCGTAACCCGGCGAGGAGAAGACGGTGGCAGTTCCGTCGCGTAACGGGTATAGCGCGCTCCTCCACAGCGAGGCGGTGGATATACACACTCGTCGCTAAATACACCCCCGTCGACATAGGGCAAAATTTGTGTATCCGCATAAGGTAATCCTCAATCGAGATAGGCGGCGGTTTCTTCGAGTAAAACTTCCTTGTTATCGCGCTATGCTGCAAATTCAGCGGTTCAGCGTTGGCGCCAATGATTATATATGGTTCCTTCTTGTGGTTGTCGTCGAGGTGCTCGCTCTCCAGACTGGCAATCGGGCGTTTCCGAAGGTTGATGCCGTCGTACTCGTCGGTTCCGGCGCTGCTGAAGGCGAAGGGGAGAGAGGGGCGGCGGTGCTTGCTCAGATCGGTTAGGGAGTGGCTGCGCACTATATTCTCTTTCTCCTCCTGCATGCCTCGCATATTCTTCGGTGTCTGCGGCCCGCTCGTCGGAGGCGTGGGTGGGATATCGCCAGTGACGCGCACCAGGGCCTCGATGCCGGCGCAGACGAGCTTTAGTGCTGAGATTGGAGGGAGTTTGAAGACGTCGAGGCTTGAGGCGGATGGAGCTGCCGATTCGGGGTCTGGGGTCGTCGACTGGACGCTGAGACCGGCGTCTGCTGCTGGGTTTGGTGGCGGGGGTGGGAGGTACTCAGGCGATGAGCCATCCGCCGAGGTCTCGTCGGGTGAAGCCATAATTGTCGAGGCGAGGCTTCCCCGCGATGGGTATGTTGAATTTAGTCGATCCGGGGTTCTCCCAGAGAAGCCCTTGCAGACAGTCTCCGAAGTCTCTGGCGAGTTGTATTAATTCGCTATATCATTGCCCTCGATATGCTTTGATCGTTGGTGAGCGTTGCGGCCAGGGGGGCTCTATCGATGGGTCCCCTTGCAGCCACTGGCACATTTTCGTAGAATAACAAAAAGGTCTACTCGAGGATGGGGACAAGGCGATGCGTGCCACGACCGAGAGGCGTGTTAAGTAGATGGTGCGTTCGAGGTGGGAGATGGGGTAGAGCGGTATTGTGTTGGTAAGTGTGGTGTTAGCACTGGACTCTAGACTGTCTGGTGGACCCCTCAGGATATGGGAGGATAACGACTTGTGGTGGTTCAGGGATAAAAGACCCATGTAGTGGGGGTCTGATTGGTTATTTTGCCAATCTTTGCAGCTGGACCCGTCCGGCCCAAGGCGAGATCGAGGAGCACGTGTCATGCAGAAAATCGAAACCCACGTCTCACGTCCCCTGACATATTAATATCCAAGAGGCAAACTAACGAACACTCCTGTAATATTGCCACGATGCACCCTGTATTTTATTGAAAGCGTTATCGGTTACTTTGCAGATTATTTATTGACTTTTGATTCACAAATATTTTCAATTCAGGTTGGGCAACAAAGGCTTCCTCGTGATCTATAATACTACTACACGCGCATGAAGGCGACATTCATTGGCCAGAATGCTTCTATAACACTTGGATTCTCTGAAATGCCGTGAGCTGTGCAGGACATAACGCCACATCTAGCAGCCTGGAGCCACAACCGCGTCGATAACGGCAGTTGTGCCGCCCTTGACAGCGTCGACGGCCCTTTGGAGAACACTCTCGAGATCAGAAGTCTTAGCTACCTTCTCAGCAAACAGCTTGCCCCCGGCTGCTGCTTTCGCGATTCCTGCATAGTCGGGCGTAGGGGCGAATGAGATGTTCAACTCCTCGTTTGTGGCCTTTGAGCCAAGCCCATCAGGGTGAACCAATAGGAGAGACCTCTTGGGAGCGTGCCAGCCTATATGTTGTCAGTTGGATCACAGTAATGATAAAAGGCAAAAACATACCGTCATTGTTCAAAACAATAGTGAGAATGGGAATCTTGTATCTTTGGCAGATCCAGTACACACTTCCGGGAACACTAAACAGGAATGTACCATCCCCAACGATCTGGCAAACGAACTTTCCTTTTCCTGCGCCGTTCTCATATTCCGAGGCCAGTTTAATACCTAGCGCACCGCCTCCAGACCAACCGAGTCCGCCACCTCCACAGTTGATCCAAGAGCCAGGAAGAGTTGCTTGGATATTATCAGCGACAAAGCCAGTATTCGTCACAGCTTCAATTGCGAAAATTGTATCTGCGGGGACGAGCTTTCGGAGCGTACGGCATAGGTGGCCAGTTCCAAATGTTCCATCGTCCTTTGGCAATGCAAGCTGTTCTATGTTTTGTAGACGTGCTTGATGAGATTGAGCCAGGGCCGCCCACTTCTTGTTAAAAGATTCCTCGCCGAATTTAGTAGAATAACTGGGAGATGTTAAGTACTTTGTAAGTTGGCAGATCGATGTATAGCTATCCGCCCTGTATCGTGCTTCGGCTGCCAAGTAAAAGACGGGAATCTGCTGCTTAAGCGGATCTACATCAATGTGGAATATCTTGGCCGTCTTCGCAGGGTGGCACAAGGTGTTGACCCATGGGACATCGCAGTCGATGACAACGATGACATCTGCTGTCTTTATGTTCTCTTCACTTCCGTATCTCAGTCCCAGCGATGCACGGTGATCGAATGGGAAACACATGTCACTTCCACCAGTATCAAGAACTCTCAGTCCCTTGACGGTATCAGCCAGCTTGACCAACTCTGGGACAGCCTTGTGGTTCCGGCCACTGTATCCGGTAATGAGCAGGGGGTTCTCTGCTCCAGCGAGGGCCTCGGCGATGGTCTTGACGGCGTTATCTGATAGAGCTGCTGGCTCAACAGGATTCCAGTGTGCTTGCTCTAGCGAATATGGAGAAAGATCTTCCTCCATAACCTCTCTCGCTCCGCAGAGATACACGGGTCCAGCCGGGTCACTGCAAGCAAACTGCAGTGCTCTGTTGACCATCTGCTTAACGTTCTTCCCCGTCTTGATCTCGGCAGAATAACGGCAGTATTGGGAGACAATCTGTTTTTGATCTGGCACGTCTTGGATCCAGTGGATGTACTCCGTTCGGGACCCGCGCATCTCGCCTTCGATGGTAAATGGCGAGAGACCGGCAAATATGAGAACTGGTGCACGCCCGCAGCTGGCGTTGTGAACCGCGGCACCCAGGCCTTGTGTTCCCACGTCGACGTGTACGATGACACATTGGGGCTTCCCGGTTAGTCGGGCAAACCCATCTGCCATCGATAGCGCTACCATCTATGTTTGTTAGAATGTGTGCTGGGTTAAGGGTAGCTCCGCAGTGGATTTTCTCATACCTCATTGGGGCAAGTGATAATTCTTGGGAACTCGCCCTTTTTCTCATTCTGACCCTTGACCATGGCCTCAATGATACTTGGGTGGTCGGAACCTAAGTTGACGAAGCAATGGGTGACGCCAGCCTCCCATAGCGCCTCGAAGAAGGCGAACGACGCGGTATACATGATTAACTGTGGTAACTATAGCGAAGGCTTGAGGTGTCGGTATCCCGGGGTGATGAAGAGACGACAGAGCACAGGTGAGACAATTGGAACCCAGTTGAGAAGCAGGGATGAATTAATCTAAGTTGGTGACGACGTTTTTATTTCTTGGGTGGGTATTGAGTGGTTTTGTGGAGTGGTAGGTAAAGTATGGAGTATGAAGAGGAAAGAAGAGAAGAAAGAGAAGAGAAGCGATAGAAGAAAGGGAAGCAGAGGGTCTTTAAACAGACGCAGGTGATCTAAATAGGACTAGACTGCTCGGTATGCTAATTGGATAGGCCAATGAGGAAGTCAATTGGAGGATGGGATTTGGAAGACAGGTGGGGGATGTGATGCGGGGGACGTGTGAAGTGGTGTTAAGGTGATGTAGTTAGTGTGTGGGAGCTATGTATCAGATGTGTTGTGAAGTGCGGGGGAGGTACAAGAGGGAAGCAGAGATGGTACATTCAGTGGGCATAGAGGAATGAAGGAGAGGGGGGTAAACCACAGCGGACGAGTTCCGATGAAGGCCAGTAGAATGTGTACCTGGGAGCGGTTGGATGCCGAGGAGTACCTTATCTAAACGTAAAGGTGGAACAAGAAGCTTCAGGTTGGTGGGATGGGAGAGTCACGAGAGTCAGAAGACGGAAGGTGGACTTTTTGATAGTGGACAGGACTGGACAGGAGTGGACTGAGAGTGGTATAAGTGGACGGTGGACTGACGGATGCGGGGTTGGAGAAGTTGAAGGGTGGGGTAGGAGCGATGGTTGTGCGGGGTACTTGGTACGGTTACAGGCGGCATATATTTGTGCTACAGTACTCAGTACTCGAGTACTATTTGTCCTATGTGAGCAGGTACAGGCGAACTTTACGTACGGAGTTATTATGCTGACTGTACAATAATTGTGCCTGTATTTTATGTATTTCAGGAACAGGTTATACAGTAGGCCATCTTGTAGTTTTGAGTTCTTATAGTAATTGTGATAAGCACCGTGAAATAAGGTTGAGGCTCTCGATTAATATTTGTGCTGTTATTATATTTATTACAGCCATTTTTTTTAAAAAATAAATTATTACTTGAAATCAGGCCAAATATATCGTTTACAGACTATTATATCAGGCGTAATAAAACATATCATTCCATAGCCATCTATAAACCCCATCAAATGTCCGAAATAGCAAGATTACTGCGCTGCCTGCATATAAGATGCTGCCTGGATGAGAACTGTCGGGGATCATAATCACGTGACAAAGATAACGTGACTATTCGCGGATACAGCAGTAAACACAACAGTGGACAACGAGACAAAGTCAAAGACAGAGACATTTAAACTGGCACTCGGTGACCTTAAATGGTATTCGCCACCTGCCTAAATGTACGTAAATCCCCATGACGCGATCCCACGCTGACCTCACTAACCTGACAGAAAGGGCACGGCTGCCTTATCTCACTGCCTACTAAGACGCCTTGCATGAGGCCTGACATATCTGGCGGCCCGTCCCAATAAAGCCGCGCTTCCAGACCAACACCAGCCACCACCTGAGTGGCTGAGTACCCGCCATCCATCGAAAATACCCCCGTTATCCCTCATCATCCCTGGAGTTCAGTAGCGTCCGATGGGTTTAATGGGATTTTGACGCGCGTTGTGGGATTCCCCCAGCGAGGCTTGTGGCTTGGCGGATATGTCTTGCGGGATGCCTGGCCGTGCTAAGTGGGTGCTGTGGGTGCTGAGTGGTTGTAGTGGTCCCTATCCCCTGTCCCTGTCACACTTTCCCGTCCCCTTCCCCGTCCCCTTCCCCGTTCTTTCCCTGTCTTCCCGTCCAGACGACCCTCGCTCCCTCCCCAACCGCCATTACTGCTCCCTCCCAGTGGCTGGCTGGACCTTACTGCTCCCACCACCACACACCCACCTCTCCCTGCCCTGACCGCTTCAACCAACTGCTCCCACCACCTACTGGCCTTACTGCTCACCCGCCGATTACGGTCATCACGCACGCCCGCATGCCCGCCCGCCTTCCCGTACCGCATCGCGTGAACCACAGACCAACGGACGATTCGCCGTTGGTGTCGGTGTCGCTGTCACTGCTGCCAGTGTCGCATGGGCAAGACATCCGTAGCCACTCATTGTGTATGTACTCGGGGATCATCTCACAATAAAATTGATGCCTGGGATAGCTTAATTACGCTCTTCTTGTCGCCGTGTTTCTCACACCTTGGGTGGAGTGTGCTGCCTTGTGTTTGACATAATGAGCAACCTTATTCCGAGTCTTTGATTCTACTTTCTACACTGCTCGTACTATCCAGCCTGATTCTCCGTGTTATCCGTTCGGTCTTCCTTGATATTTCCCTTGTCCGTATCGCAAAGTACGTACAACTGCCCTTGAATCCATACTGTGGCTGGATCGCCCTGCTGCGGTCGTGCAGTAGTCCCGGCAGTGGCCTAAAATCCCACGCTCCCCTTCAGCTGTGCAGGCCCTTCACCTCCCCCAGCTCCTGCTTTGTAACATGGTATAAACCCCCATAAGCATGAGGAAGGATCACAAGTTCCCAGCCACCAGCCACACCTCTCCACTCTCCCCGTCGGTGCGCTTATTCACAAGGGCCTGAGGTGGCTTGACCCCCTGCCCAACAAGTGGCACAGCAGGCCAACCGCCATAGACGCCAGTGTCTGGTGCGGTTCTTGCCCGTTTATCACAGTCACCCCCGATCGCACACCCTGGAAAGGCACCAGCCACACGTTCCTACGACACCCTCCCTATAGCCTTTCTCAACATATATATTTACTGGGCGGCCACTCACCGTTGGATGTCGCTATCATACATACATGCAGCGGCTGCAGTGACACGGACCACATTCCACACCGCAGATTGTTCTCACATTACCATCTCACTTTACCATCTCACAAAGCCACTCCGAGTCAGCACGCAAATTTATACATAAACTTCTCACCCTACGCCAGTGCACTCCATCGATGTCCCCTTCATGTCTTTAAAAGGCATAAGTACAGCAGCGCGATCACTGGGCTTCGGCGACTGACACAACACACACGCGATCACCCCCCCCCACGAGGCAGCGCACCAGCCGGGGACACACAAATTCACCCAGCGCACATCGATTCACCAACACGCACATCACATCCACAGCTCGCCCAAAATGTGCATAACAGAGATCTTCATAGACTCCTACCCCGACGGCGCGGAAGTCGAGTTCCACCGCGTCAAACTGTGCCAGCAAGGCTACCCGGAGGATCCATGCGATTTACACGTCGTGAAGCCGCAGCCGGTGCGGTATATCCAGTATGGCGAGCCGACGTCTGAGTTCATCATCTCGCAGCTTCGGACGCCGCCAAGGTCGTCGGGAGCTGCGCCGTCGCCGATGGTGGAGATTATCGAGGAGAGACAGCCTAAGTCGAGGACGAAGAGGAGGCCGTTGAGCAATGTCGTGATGGAGGCTCTGTTCCCCAGAACGACTCGGAGGAGGCGCTCGAGATCCAAGTCGAGAGAGCGCGTGGTGGTTATCAATGCCCCGCCCTCGCCGCCACCATCCGCACCACCACCCATCTACCGCGATCCAAGACCGTACGTGCCTCCTCCGCTGTCCCCGCGATACGAGAGAACCACCGAAGAAGCCTACATCGTCGAAGTCTCCCCCTCTCGCGGCCGCCAGCGCCCCATCATCCACGAGACCACCCCCCGGCGCCGCTCCACCTCCATCGAATTCCGCTACGTCTCACCCCCCCGCCACCGCTCACCCTCACAACGGCGGCAGGACTCGCGACGACGTCGACAACGCGTCGAAGAGCGCGAGAGGCAAGAAGAGCGCGCGATGCGTGATAGGAGGGAAGCGAGGCTCGTGGCTGAGATTGCGGAGGAGCGCGAGAGGAGGCGGAGAGAGGAGTTTCAGGCGCTGCAGGATGCGGCGATAAATGCGAGGCCTGTGCGCACCTTTCCCAATCCGATTCCGAGACTGAGATCGATTCTGCGGCCGGTGATTGAGCAGCGGCCCAGGTATGCGGATGTGATTGATGATCTGGGACTGAGTTTGCGGGGGGAAAGGGTGATTGCTGAGGCGATAGCGGAGAGGGAACGTGCGGAGTCGAGGGAGAGGTTGTTGAGGGAGAGGCTGGAGGCGGAAGAGGAGGATGAGGCGCAGAAGGAGAGGTTGAGAAGGCGGTTTACTGTTAGTGAGGGCTCCGGGAGGGGGAGGAGACATAGGGTTGTGTATGCGGATGGGACGTATAGGTGGGCGGATTGAGGACTGTATTGTATTATTAGACCTGGAGCATCGTATAGCATATAGACTGTTTGAATTGGATAGAACTCACAATTGAAGGATATCACCTCACTCCCCGTGCCTTTTGCCAAAACCGTGAAATAACATGAAGTGATGCCCACCCTAATGATCCCACCTCTCTACAAACGCCTCTTTCGTCAAATTCCGCTCCTTCAACCTCTCAAAATCGATCCGACCCAGACGGCCCTCCAAATCAGCTAGTTCTCGATCTAACCCGGTTATCGCTTCTTGGACTTCCTCGTCAAGCAGTCGGATATCCTGATACTTTGTCTCGCTCAACATCGTATCACTCAGCATCTGCAGTGTCGCGAATGCATCTTGCACGTGCTCTCCCACTGCTGATTCAGTTGATGCTTGTAGGCCTGATTCATGTGCTTTTAGCTTGTGGATTCTGTCGCTGAGAGTCTCATGGAGGGCAGTTTCGGGCGCACGATCACGACACAGCTCCTCGAGAGGTGGGATGCCCATGATTCGGAGAATTTGCTGGTCTGGCGGGACGCTTTCATCGAAAGACGAGGCTGATGAGCGGCGGCGGTTCATAGCCCGTGGACGAACGGGTGAAGAGGGCTTGTGGCTTCTCGAGTGGAGGGGGCTGCGTGGCTGCGGGGGTTTAGCGGGTTGAGAGGGAGGCGGGGATGTGATTTCCGAGCTGAGGAGTTGGACGACGGCGTTTAGGGTTGCGATGTGGCTTTGGTACGCTTCTACATTGCGCTTGAAGACTTCAGCGCGATCGATGAGGAAGGTTGTGGATTCGGATATCTGGGGGAGGGTTAGCATGGTACTTATGACAAAAGTGAGAAAGTGAGTGGACGGACGTATTCAATAATCGTCTTCGACTTCTCGAGGCCCTGCTTATCTTGCGAGGCGATAGCGCGGACTGCACAGTCGAGGTAGCGCTGCTCAGCAGACATCTGCGCGACGGGGAGGATCTCGGAGTATAGCGAGTCGAGCTCTGCTTGGAGTTCTAGCACCTCATGGTCATTGTGAAGAGCGGAGTTTTTCTCCACCTGGTTGGCACCTAAAGCCTCAATATACGCCCGATCAAGACGCAGTCGCACGCCCTCAACTGTGTATTTTATAAGACTGCACGACATTAGCTTAGCAAGCAGTTAACGAAGCCTGGGACATACCTAGTACAAAGCTTCCGAATCCGCTCAAACGTATCATTCTCCGGCGCCATCCCATACTGCAACGTCCTCGACAACTTCTGCAGACTCGAAATAATCTTATCATCCGACCTCAACAAACTACTCGACTGCTGCACCAACGCCGCATCTGTAGCCGCACACTGCGCTTTATTACTGCTAACATGCTCCGCCAGCCCACTAGCAGCTTCTTCAACCTATTCCGTATAAGAAGCCAATACATCCGGGTCTTTGGGATCAACGTACCTGCGCATTAACCCGCTCCAGCGCCTCCTTCCACAACCTGTGCTGCGCGGAGTTCGCCAGCGCCCTGCGCTGTCTCTGCTGTGCCTCTGTAGCGGCTAGCGTTGACGCGGCAGCGTGCTGGATTTTGAGAATCTCATTCTGTTTCTCGATAGCCGCGGTGGAACTCTTCAGCTGGGCGGTAGCGTTTTGGATTTCTAGCTCGTCAAACGCGCGCACCTGTTCTAGATCGGCTGTGGATCCAAGGGACGAGGCTTCGCCGAGTTCTTCAAGCGCGTTATATCTGCACGGAAATTAGCATCTGCTTCCCCGATGATATTTGATAGGCATTACAAGGTCAACTCCTCCCTGGTGAGCAGCGTCTTTGAATCTACGGTCTCCATAATCCAAGTCTTGAACGACCCGTCGTCTCCGGAGTCAACATCGCGCACTAGATTAGCTGACTTGAGGCTCCAGTTCCTGTCCTGGAGACACTCGGATAAGAGCACTGATGGAGGCTTGGGGGGCATGCTTATATCAGATTTGAGTGACTTGAGAGATGATGGTGCACGTGATGGCTTATGGGGTGTTTGTGTAAGTGAGGTTGCAGGGGATAGAATCAACATCGCTTATGTCAGCGGCCCCTTTATTCTGGAGGCAACGCGTTGATACGGAAACACGTAAGGTGGTGGACATGTTGATATTGTAGTTTACGGATAAAAAATCATTATGGGGTATGTGCTTGCACAAAAATACAGCTGTAATACTTTCTTTCCATTCAGAGATCACCTATAGCAAGACCAGGAGCACTATAGGTGGTGATACATAAATCGACACAATAGGCCCCATCCCGATACGCCCCCAACTCCGGCCCCAAATAGTCCGTAACCTCATTAAACCCAATGCTTATACCCCCACAGGCGGCAAGGCTACCAGCCAATCTACAAGTGTGTTTCCAACATTAACTCATTCGCTGCCCTTCACCCTGGTAGTCTTTTTCGCCGTCCCGATGTGAGTATTGTGCACCTTCGTGGCAAACTTCAAGCTCGTCAATGTCTCTTTAACATGCGCCTCGAGAGGGCTGATCATGACAAACATGAGCGTCTTGGAGTTGCCTCCGAGAGAGTATTGGAGGAGATAGGTCAACTGTGTACATGTTAGTTTTGAAGACAAGTAATATCATGGAATACAATAACATACCTTCGAGTTTCGGTACGGGATATGGCCGCCTTCTTTGCCCTGGCCCAAAGCACCGATCACATCTCCCAGACAACTCAAACTCTTGTTAATATTCTGAGTCTCCTTCATTCTGTCGCCCTCCGCACCCGACTGCTTAAGTCTCTCTGATCCAGCCAGGTCGACAAGGTTCAATGTACCTTCCGAAGTCTCCCCAGTGGTGCTGTTGCGACCAAGGAGCTTCAAGATGAAGACGGAATGCGACCGAGAAGAACGCTCGTTAGATTTCGTAGCCGCCACGCTGCGGTTGGCATCGGCCCTCTTCAAGATAGATTCCACAGCGTCTGGGGAGTCGAGCTCAACGGACTTAAGGTTGGTGACAGAGGTCTGCTTCTTCTTTTCGTCATGGCGAATCTCGTGCTTGACTTTGTCAAATTCTCTAGGGTTGCCCAAGAGATCATGTATTTCCTCGTTGTAGACTTCAACAAATGAACCTTCCATTGAATAGGTCCATCCCTTGTCTTGCAAATCGGTGGCCTTCTCGTAAATCATGTGTGTGGCTCGTGGAATCATGCCGTCCGCTGAAGACATTGTGTGTGTCTTACCAGCTCCTGTTTGACCATAACAGAAGATGCACACGTTGTAACCATCCAAAGCACTCTGCACCAGCTGCGATATTTCGCCAAAGACCTCCTCGTTTGTAGTAGATGGACCGAAGGTGCGGTCAAACGTGAATGCGTTGGTCTTTCGAGTGATTGTCCCAAGGCTGCTCTTCTCCTCTGGTCCCATAAGCTCCAGCTCCTTGGACTCCTTTTCGACATCTGGGTACGCAATTTTTGCTACCTCCTCCGATGGCGACGTTGGACGTACTCGGCACATGACGCGAATGTTACCTTTAAGCTCTTGGACTTGGTTGAAGAGAATGCGACGGAGGGTCTCTTCTTTCGTGAGCTTAGACTTCGATTCTTTAGCCTGCTCTAATGCGTCCTGCAGTTGCTGCTCCATGAGCGCAAATCGGTCAGATTGTGCTTGGCTCCCAGATTCGAGAAACTGGATCCTGTCACGTAATGAACGCACGGTTCCCTCCAGATTAACCACAGACGAAGAAGAGTCGTTCAGTGACCTCTGAATGGTTGCTTTGGAGGTTTGTTCTTGTTCAAGCTCTCCCTTCATCTGTTCAATCTGTTCTCTTAAGGTTTGAATCTCGCGGTCCTTGTTGCCAACGGCCAGATCGAGATTTTGTTGTTCAAGAGTTATCTGCATCTTTACTTCATGGAGGTCTTGTACGCGGCGACGTTCTTCTTCCTCGAGGTGCAAAGCATTTTTGCGCTCCAATTCTCGGATTTCTTCCCGATGAGCTTTATCCAGTCTCTCAAATTCGTCGTCCGTGTTTCTCTGGTGAGTCTTCTTCAGACGGTCAATTTCTTCCGTCATATCGCGGCGTACTTGGTCCAATTCACGACGATGGTTGTGAATGGCGTCTTCTAGTTCGATGCGATGGGATCTTCGGTTATCATCTGCTTCTGTCATCATCGTATGCGCACGCTGCCTTGCAGCATCCAGCTCTGCCTGCTGCGAAGCTATTCTGGCATCGGAGGTTGTGTTTTGGGATTCCAGTGCTGTTTTCTTGGCTTCAAGTGCCGAATTCTTTGACTCCAATGATAGTACTGTGATAAGAGTCAGCGTTGGATACTTTCCTGATTGTCTGACTGCCACTTACATTTGATTTTGTAGTGCCTAACAGTCTCTTCGAGGTTCTTTCGCTCCACGTTGGTATCTGCCATGGTGTCCTTCAATTCAAAGTACATCGCTTCCATGTCCTCAATGCGGCCATGAACATCCCATACTGTAAATCCGGTTATGTTAGAATCTTTGGACAAAAAGGGGGTTTTAACGGGGGATGAAATCGGTGCTCTTGAAGGGGTAGCTGGAGTAGCACTTGACACTTCTGCTTTGGATGGAATTGGAATCTGAGAAGGGGTTTTGGGGAGACTGAGGCTTTTCTCGGAAGCTCCAAACAAGACCAGAGACTTGCTATTGCAGTCGTTTCGTAGCTCCCGAGGTACAGTACCGGGCGGACCCATTAACAACCCTGGAGAATGATTGAATGATTTGGTAGTATTTGGCAGCAAACTTTCTGCCTCGTGGTCATCGAGTCGTAATCTACTTAGAGCAGTGGTGAAAGAGACTTCTCTTGACGATGGATCCTGGGACTCAAACTGCGGCTGGCCGCGCCGCGTCTTGGGGTACTGTAACTGAGGATACCCATGTTGGGAAGGAAATGAGGACATATAAGAATATGGAGTCCTACCCTGTCGTTTTCCGCTTGCTGGGCCGCCTCCAGGATCAAGGTGGTCGTCCATTGCTGTTGCTGGGCGCTTGGATGAGGCTGTATTCGACCTGGCCCTAGACATTGAAGTCTGTGGCCGGCCCCCATATGACGATGGAGGACGGACGCCTGGCCCAACGCTGCTTGCAAAACTGCTGGCCGAGGTATTTCTTGAGTAGGAAGACTGTGGCCGGGACGATGTTGACGAGGCTATAGATGTGCTTCGTGCACTTGTGAGGGAGGTTCCTTTGACGACTGAGCGTCCTGGCGCAAAGGATGTATTTGGTCGCGCAGGCTCTCCAGCTCGCTCCACGAGCGTCTTCCGTTTCGGCTCATCATCGTTGACCATTCGTACTCCGGCAGCTGTTGGTGACTGTTAGTTGGGCCTCTTTTATGGGGGTTGAAGACCATACAGAACGTGCTGGATTTCAAGCTCTGCGGTACTTGTCCAGGAGGCCTAAGACGTGAATTGTTTTGCGACTCAGTTATTTCTGACAAGCCTTTGCCAGGCGATGGAATGCGGCTCGGTGGGCGGATTTGGGATTTCTTCATCGTCTGGTAGAGAAATGACTTAGTTATGGTTTCAATGTACGAGTACCCGCGAACCGTCGCAAAGGGTGGTTGCTGTGGAACTTACGGTGCTTTCTACTTCGTCCATGGTGCGCAACAATAGGAAATATTTATTGACTTTGAGAGACCATGCCCCGGAATATTTCGAGCGGATTGAATTGGTCGGCGAAAGTTGTGATTGTCGTTGTGATTGTCGTGCTCTTTGGTCCTTGATTACAAGTTGTCTCGGGCCAAATATGGATTGAGAGTAAACAAACTCCACAAGTAACCTTGCACAGTCTAGCCTTAAATATCAGGCACTAACGCATACAACCTGAGATGTGCGACCATTCCGCGCGCGATCACAAGCCATCTCGACTCTACACAAAATCAATAATATTTAATCCACGTCTTGATGGGAAAGTCTGGAGTGAACGAGCTTTTGTCGTATAGAGAAGGCGACCTGTCGCTAGCTGCGACGAGATAAGTTATCTCCTTACTGTGACGGAGTAGCAGTCGCATCCACATCTGTCCTCCCATTTATTTCCATTCGCTTCTTATCTCGACGATTACGTTGCGGTGAGATGGAGAAATATTCTCAGTTTCGAGATCGAGGTGAATATTAACACCACATCCGGTGCATCTGTGATAGATCAAAGCTAAATTGATTTCGTAGGATCTGGCATCGCGCCTTTTTTCCCCGTCAACTCGCCAACTTCCACCCTTTACCTTCCTCTCAATATCTTCCTGTTCGCCGTGAAGCTTCCACTGTTTCTTGCGATCGCTGTGGCATACTTTTTCTTTTTACAATGGCTTCCACTTGGAGCATTTGTCAGGAAGGCCATGCTATGGGTTATACTTGGAGCTCCTGGAATATGGTGGATCGACCTACAAATTGACGGGGTCAAGAAGGGCTCTCTGGCGCGCGAAAAACAAAGGCTCCCAGCGCCGTCGAGCATAATAGCTTCTTCGTTCACATCACCCGTGGATGCCCTATACCTGGCAGCAATATTTGACCCGGTCTTTACAGTCTCTTACCCCGACACGAGGCAGGTGCGCCCCATATCACTCTTGGGCGCGATGCTTCGTGCACTCTCTGGACCGGAAGAAGCTCCACCTGCAGGTGTAAAGCTGGTCGATATTGAAACGCTTATATCCGAAAACCCGGACAGCATCATTGTGGTCTTTCCTGAGTGCACCACGACGAACGGAAAAGGGATCCTACCATTGAGCCCCAGCCTTTTGAATGTTCCGTCAACCACGAAAATATTCCCCATCAACCTGCGGTACTCGCCCCCAGACATCACTACACCGGTTCCAGGCCGCTACTGGTCATTCTTATGGAACCTTCTATCTCAGCAGACGCATTGTATCCGTGTCCGTATAGCTGAAGCCGTTTACAACACAGCCAAGCCAGGAGATGCAGCTTCTGAGAAGAAAGCCAAATACCTCGCTAACTTCCTTGAGGAGGACTCCACTGATATTGGTGGTTCGGGAATGAGAAAGAGAGGTGTCAATGCTGAGGAGCAGAAGGTTTTGGACCAGGTGGGTGAGGCATTGGCGAGACTCGGAAGAGTCAAGCGGGTAGGACTCACAGTGAAAGATAAGGCGGCATTTGTAGGAGCATGGTCAAAGAAGATCAGATGAGACAGTATCCAACAAAATGTGCATTGCTAAATGCCTTTTTTGTCTGCTGTTCATATAATAGTAATACGAGAGGTCTTGACACTCAACAGGCGGTTATTTTGGTGTTGTTATGCTCTTATCTGATAGGGAAGAGCCGCCAGTGTCAAGGCTGAATGAGGGGTTTGCGCTATCCAAGCAAATGCAAGGTTACATGCAATATAGTGCTGTGCATATAGTAGAAACTTGTACCTCACACAACGCATAGTAGCGTACCGACAGCGCCTCGGATTTCCCAATCGTGCTCCATGCTCACTTCTAACTGGACCTCAAAGATTGGTACACTTTGCTATGTACATGTAAGTTCGGTTGTAGCCGCGCTCTGAGAGATACCAAAAAGTTAAAAACACCTGCTCTTCGCCAAATTCATGATCTTGTTTCCTTTCAACAAACGTACCGCACATACTATGCGGCAACTTATTCCTTAATTTGTAATTTGACCTCTGGTTGCGGGGATTCTCTCTCTATATATACTGTACTTTGACCGCTTCAAAGAGAGCTCTGGAAAGAGCCAGCGCAAAAAGGCGCAGCCAGTACTTAATATCGTAGGTACTCTTCCATCCCACCTCTTGGAGGTACGACACACGAACGAACGGCGTTCCTTCCGCTCCTTCAACCACAAAATCCCATCCTGCGCTCACACGGCTCAGCACCTTGACCCTGTTAAAAAGACGTTAACCTAATGTACCCTAGTCCTAAATTACCGTATGGAGTAGCTCTGGACCAGTTATTGACAGCGACTTGCAACCAGCCAGTCACCTTCCGACGACGTTACAGCGCAGGCTCATCCTCCCATCTGACCCAAAGAAAGAGAGAGAGGCCAAAGTCCAAAGCAATTTCCTCCCCGTACGGATCTTCACTTCGGACGTTACACACCACTTCAACTCCCCCAAATTCTTCCAACGCCCCAAAACAATGTTGCTTGTAATTAGCATACCGCAACTGGCCCCATTCCTCTTTCTCTCGTGAGGGCGCAATAGCTCATCGTTAGGCCCGTCCACATTGTGGCGTAACAATGACGGACCCCAACCACCAAATCCCAGACTCTCACGGCGAAGACGACGATGACTCGGCAAAGGATTTTGAAGCCCAACATATGATAGGCCTCGGCGAGCCTCTAAATACACAAAATGATACACACGACGTTAAGCCACGGCTGCGACACGCACCAGAGGACCTTGTCTTCACTTCTACGACAATAGCACCCTCACCACCCCCGCCGACCCTATGCGCCCAGTCAAATCCACGAACGACCTTGTCTTCCCTGAATACGGCGCAGCAGAGGAATTCAGGCGCCTCCAGTTCCGATTCAAGCCCCGTCAGCGCATCTAGGTTACGAGTACAAAGAAGCTTTACTTCGCGGCCGTTGGAGCTCGAAACGTCAGATACCAACCAAGACCGGCGCGCCACAAAGGCCATACCTATTGCGAGGACGCCGAGTATAAAGCAAGTTCTCGCGGGCAGCTTCGGGTCAAACTCGTCGGCACCAAATTCGGCCTTGTCATCTCCTCAACTCAATGCTATGCCAGACCTAACGCCGCTTCCGTCTCCAATTATGTCGAATGACTCTCCTAACCCATGGAGGCGGCGCATATCCAAGTCCGAATACAATGAATCCAGGACAGCCCCTTTGACTGGCGATACGGCCCTTGTGACACCAAACGGAGAACTGATCCCGTCAGCCATTGCCAACGAGTCTAAGCGTCGTGCATATCACGGACTTCTCCTACAATCGGAGGATATGGCTTTCAAGCCGTTGAGCTATAAGAATCAAGACCGCAGTCATTCAAAGAATAGAAGCCTCAGCGAATATACGCCCAACCCACAAACTCCCAAGAAACGCCAGCAGTCTGTTTCGGGCACTTATCCTAAAGACATGCTCCCTGACCGTGCTCCACCCGTAGATTCTCATATGCGCAGGGAGCCGAATCTGGCACTGCAGAGGGGCATTGCACCAGTACCTCGGCCCCCAACGCCACCATCCAGTCGAACCGGAGGAGAGAGTAGCGAGAGTGATACAGCTGCCTCTACCGCGGAGAAACCGATAGTTAGAGATTATAAAAAGAAGCCCAAACATATTTATTTTGACGCGGTCACCATCGCGAGCAATAAGAAAAGACGGTGGAGGGCATTGAAGCTATTGGGAGAGGGGACGTTCAGCAAAGTCGTCCTGGCAACAAGTCAGTTGGAAACGAACAGTAATACGGTAGATGAAAATGATGTATCTCTCGCAGACGATGGAACCACGGACGTCGCCCTAACCGAGGAAGACACGAAAAAACTGGTAGCCGTCAAGATATGTGAGCATGGCCCCAAAGGAGGCGCATCTGAAGAAAGGGTCGAAATTTCTCTGAAACGAGAACTGGAGCTTATGAAGTCGATACACCACCCGTCACTGGTAGAGTTGCAAGCGTGGAACTTGGAGGAGTCAAGAGCCATTCTTGTCTTAGGTTACTGCCCCGGCGGAGACCTATTTGAAGTTGCAAGTCAGCGTCCTTCCATCCTTGTTCCGTCACTTCTCCGACGAATATTCGCGGAGATCGTTTTCGCTATACAATATCTGCACGAGCGCAACATCGTTCATCGTGATATCAAGCTAGAGAGTAAGTGCAAACTGATTATAAGACTCTTATCAAGCACCTAACAATGATAGATGTCTTGGTCAATCTCCCATACTCGGAGCTAGCGAAGCCCACCGACTGGAGTACATATCCATACTCTGTCATTACCGTTACGGACCTTGGCCTGGCACGATATGTAGCAGACGATGAGAAGCTTTCGACAAGATGCGGAAGCGATGATTATGCAGCTCCAGAGGTGATCATGGGCCAACCGTACGACGGTCGTGCCGTAGACGCCTGGAGTCTAGGTGTTCTTCTCTATGCCCTTCTGGAGTCGAGGCTTCCCTTTGATCCAAGTCCTGGGTTGTCAGAGGGCCACAAACAGCGATCCAGAACCTCCCACCGGATTGCTAGGGTAGAGTGGAAATGGGTCATGTGGGAAGGTGAAGACGGCGACCATGAGGGAGACGAAGCGAAGTTTGAAGCTGCTGGCCTAAAGACCGCAATGGAAATAACCGAAAATCTTCTAAAAAGAGCGCGCAGTCGATGGACTGTGGACAAAGTAGCACAGATCGAGTGGGTGAAGAGTGCTATCCGTGTCGATGGCGGCATCAGGTTTCGGAATGAGGAAGAGGTGGGGAATGCGGATGACATAGAGTTATTATGATACTGACAGGATAGGCCCACCTGTATATTTAATTATTGGGCAATCATTAACGTGAATATTAAAGGAGTTTTGGGAACAGGTGGAATTTGTCACATAGGGATGGGCTCTGACAAAGGGGGAGCGAGGGAGCTTCGGGGATAATGGAACGGAAAGGTTGGGCAATTTAGATACAGCTGTACAAACATTCTAGGCGGGTAACGGGAAATCCTATAATTGAAACATTGAGGAGATTCGATATTTAGTTCAGTGATTTTGCATCTGTTCCTCAGCTCCAAAGCTTGTTCGCACAGACAGTTCTCTCGGGAGCGGGGATTGACCAATTATAATCATGGGATATCTAACGCATCCGGATCTAAGATTTTCCGAGTCCCCGGAATCGGAGTGTTGCTCTAAAATATTAGGAAGCTATACATATTGAGTCACCACTTCAACTATATTAAGGTGGCACTGCGCAGTAGTTGCCTTTGAAGCTTAGCCTAGCTATCGACGAGGAATTGAAAGTTTGGCACGATCTTGTTGACACGAAGTCAAGATTTCTAGAAGCTTTGGGCTTTTGAAGTCAATCGTCATGCACGCACGATTGAGAATCCGGGCGAATGCCCGTGTTCTCAACTCCAGAGCTCCCAATTATATGTACGATTACCTTTACGATTTACTTTGGATAGGATGTAGATGCTAACTATACAACTGCAGCCGTTCATTATCCTCCGCACAACCTCTCCGCAATGCAACCCCCAAGGACGCCTCTGAGCGACCGCTCAACAAGTACTCGGCTACGATCACTCAGCCAAAGTCGCAAGGTGCCTCCCAGGCTATGCTGTATGCCACGGGCATGGATGAGGAAAGGTTAAACAAGGGTCAGGTTGGCATTTCATCTGTGTGGCACTCTGGTAACCCTTGCAACATGCATCTTCTTGACCTCAACCACAGAGTCAAGGAAGGTGTCGAGAGAGCAGGGCTTGTGGGATACCAATTCAACACCATTGGTGTCTCGGATGGAATTTCAATGGGCACGACTGGTATGCGCTACAGTTTGCAATCGAGAGATTTGATCGCAGACAGCATTGAGACTGTGATGGGCGGACAATGGTACGATGCCAACATCTCCATTCCCGGCTGTGACAAGAACATGCCCGGTGTCATGATGGCAATGGGCCGTGTCAACCGTCCCTCGTTGATGGTTTACGGAGGCTCCATCAAGCCAGGATGCTCTGCAACCCAGGGCAACGCTGATATTGATATCGTTTCGGCGTTCCAGGCTTACGGACAGTTTATCACCGGCGAGATCACCGAGGAAGTTCGCTACGACATTATCCGCAACGCCTGCCCAGGAGGTGGCGCCTGCGGTGGAATGTACACGGCCAACACGATGGCTACCGCCATTGAGGTTATGGGAATGACCCTTCCAGGTTCTTCGTCTAACCCAGCTGAGTCCAAGGCGAAGTATCTCGAGTGTCTGGCAGCAGGTGGTGCTATCAAGACCCTCCTCCAAGAGGACATTCGCCCCAGTGACATTCTCACCCGTCAAGCCTTTGAGAACGCCATGATTGTTGTCATCATTACCGGTGGCTCCACCAACGCCGTGCTGCATTTGATTGCCATTGCGGATTCCGTTGGCATCAAGCTCACCATTGACGACTTCCAAGCCGTCTCTGACCGCATTCCATTCTTGGCCGATCTCAAGCCCTCCGGAAAGTACGTCATGGCTGACCTCCACAACATTGGCGGAACACCATCGCTCCTCAAGTTCCTCCTAAAGGAGGGCCTGATCGATGGCTCCGGCATGACCGTTACCGGAAAAACGCTCGCCAAGAACTTGGAAGCCTTCCCCGAGTTCCCAAGCGACCAGACTATCATCCGCCCAGTCTCCAACCCAATCAAGGAGACCGGCCACATCCAGATTCTCCGCGGCTCGCTCGCCCCAGGCGGCTCCGTCGGCAAGATCACCGGAAAGGAGGGCTTGTCCTTCACCGGAAAGGCGAAGGTCTACGATGCCGAGTCTCTCTTCATCGAGGCGCTCGAGCGCGGCGAGATCAAGAAGGGCGAGAAGACCGTGGTGGTCATCCGCTACGAGGGCCCCAAGGGAGGCCCAGGTATGCCTGAGATGCTGAAGCCCAGCTCTGCCATTATGGGTGCTGGTCTCGGCAAGGACTGTGCCTTGGTCACTGATGGACGTTTCAGCGGTGGATCGCACGGTTTCTTGATCGGTCATGTTGTCCCCGAGGCGCAGGAGGGTGGTCCGATTGGACTGGTGAGGGATGGGGATGAGATTACTATTGATGCCGAGTCAAAGAAGATGGATCTGAATGTTTCGGAGGCGGAGCTGGCTGAGAGAAGGAAAACTTGGGTTGCACCCCCGTTGAAATACAAGAAGGGTACTTTGGCGAAGTACGCCGCGTTGGTCGGCGATGCCAGCCATGGATGCATCACGGATGGTGCGATGGATGATAACCAGCAGCGTTAAGCGTGTGTAAATACTAAATTAAAATGGCACTGGGGGATTTGCAATGGGGAAATTTGTACGGCTTGTGGGATTTTTTTCAATTAGCAAAATTTCAAAAAACTTAAATCACTGCATGTTGCCAGGTGTTGATGTCCTTTGCAAATGTAGGTTCTAATTAATATCAGATGGATTTGGAGTCCTTATATGGTGCTTTTTAGCCCAGCTTCCCAGCCTGTTGCCCCCTCTGCCACATGCCGCTACCTTCCGCTACGCCGCATGGGGTACTAAAGTAGGGCTGAGCGCACTCATGCAGTTGAACACGGGGTGAGCTATTTGGTATGTCTCTAACTGGCGAAAATGAATATCCCGGCGTCTCCTTTCGGCGAAATACACGCCATTCGTTATTCCGACCCCTCAACAGTCCCGCACAAGTTGTCTATACGCCTTCTGCTCGCCGGCAGATCATCAAACATCTTCAAATTCAACGTCCTCCTCGCTCTCCACCTCTTCTGTAGCCGCGCTAGGTTCTTCAATTCTCACTTTCTTCGACGCCCTCCCACTCTCTGGAGTCCCCGGTCCTGTGGCAGGACTACCCACTCCTGTGCTCGTGCCACCATTGGGGCTGCCCGTCTTCCTCAGTGCGCTAGCAAGACCGCCGGCATGCGGTTTAGAATCCCCACCAGAAGCAGCGCTGCTCGGTGTGCCAACTCCTGATCCGGTAGCTGGTACGACGTCCTCGAAGCCCAGGTCCTCATCTTCATCTTCGTCCTCATCCGTCTCGAACTCGTCTTCTGCCTCCTTTTCTGCTTCACGCGCTTGTTCGGCTTTGAGTTGGGCAAAGTAGTCATCAATCGCAGCTCCATCGCCTGAAAATGATGGCGTGGTGACGATGTCCTTCTTGTCTTTGCTGTCCTCCAGGGCCTCTGGCTTGACGGCCGGTTGTGACGTAGGGATAATCTGTTCGCCGGTTACAGTACTGTGTGTGAAATGAGCGGGAAGTACATTTTGCGCCAAATACGCTTCTCTGCGCGCTTGCTCGGCTGCCTTGTCTTCCTCTGTCGGCCCTTCAGAAGTTGTGACCGTGACTGCAATGCTTGTTGGGCCAGTATTTGTGAGACCCTTGACTGCTGTGGGCCTGTTTGATAACGATTCGACGGGGACCGTTTCATTTGCCGGGTTGAGTAAGGCGTCGCGAATAACTGGTCGCGCAGCTGCGTAGGCTACCTCGAAGGTGCTATCGGGAACAACCACTTGATCGATTTTGGGGAGAAGGTCCGTGATAAACCTGAACTGGGCATTGAGTCTGGTAGATTGCTCATGGCCACCACTGTCTCCGTGCTCGTTGGGAGAAAGCGGGAAGTCGCACTTATGGCATAAGAAGCCCAGCTTATAGTCAATCTTGTCCAAAACCTCTAGCTGTGTCCATTCGGACCCACATCGTTTGCATATGTATTCCTTTCTTTCTTCCTTCGGGATAGTATTGCCTTGAACATTTTTATCGATACGGTATACCCGCCACTTGATCGCATCGACTGTAGCGCGATAGTCGATGAAGTAATATGTTCGGTTGATGGGGCGCTGCTGGCCTTCTTTCGTCTCAGATCTGGTATGTCTGTTTGACGAATAATGTCAGAAGGTTATCTGAGGGGAGACCGGTTCAAACATACACTGCCAAGAACCTGTCTTCCCTGAGCTTTCCGCACAGCTTGTGAAGCTCTTTGGTGTTCATCCCCATCAAAAAGGCCATATCATCATCTCGCAAACTGTTCAGGTCAACACTGCAATCACATTCAAAAACTACCACAAGGGACATACGCTGAGTGTATAATCAATGCATCGATGACCAGAATGTGCTTTGTGTCATAGAAGGCTCTCATGACAGAGCGCACGAGTGTCTGGGCGAGATCCATGGCTGGTTTATTGACTTTAAAGGTATTATGTTCTGGAGTATGCCGGGCTCCAATCGAAGAGTCTTAATTCTCAACGCGCCTGGAGAGATGAAGACCAAATGGCCTGTGGAGGCACAAAGGCTGAAAGATGGATTATATTAAGTAATGTGATTGTATTGGCGCGCATGCATGGTCAAATGGACCATGCGCCGTGGACATGAAAGTTGCTTTGAAGTGAATAAGTATGTCAGAGTCCGCCGTTAGTTAAAACTAGAGTTTACCTGTCTTCGAAGGAACTTGGTTATCGGCGAGGCTGAAAGGCTGATAGCGTACATAAGCGCCATTTATGCACAAGCGGCGGCTGCTTAGACGCCCCTAGCGTTTAATTTTTGGAAATGGATTGAAAATAAACTTAGGATGACAGACATTGGCGATGATAAGCATCAGATACTTGGCAAGATGGCGGATCAAAACAAATCCTCTGGCGATGCTCCAGTCGCAAGCAATTCGAGGCCGGTCGATGACCGCGACCGCAACAACAATGACAGGAAACGCGGGGGGCGCGGGGGGCGAGAGGGTGGGAGAGGCAGAGGGCGCGGCGGTAATAACCATGGTGCGCGCCAGTCGAAGACAGAGAAGGGCAGGGGGGAATGGAGGTTTGTTTATGAGCGATCCAATGTCGACTTCCGACTAACTAAATAAGCCGCAATCTAGTTGACAAGCGCAAGAGAAATGAGGACGAGCAAGAAGCAAAGAGACGAAAAATCGCAGAGTTTGGAGAGGGCGCTGTCCCTGAGTCACCGTTTTCGAAGGAAGAAATTGCAGCAGAAGAACGCAGACCAAAGCGCAAGGTGGCTGTGCTCATTGGTTATGCAGGATCAGGATACAAGGGCATGCAAATAAACACGGTGGAGAAGACCATTGAAGGAGACCTCTTTGCCGCTTTTGTAACAGCAGGAGCCATTTCTAAGGCCAATGCCGACGATCCCAAGAAATCTTCACTGGTCCGCTGTGCGCGAACAGACAAGGGTGTTCACGCTGCCGGCAATGTCATATCCTTGAAGCTGATTATCGATGAAGAAGGCATCGTGGAGAAAATAAATGCTGCGTTGCCTGCACAGATCAGAGTATGGGGAATAGAGAGAACAAACGCGTCTTTCAGTTGTTACCAAACGTGCGACTCTAGATGGTACGAATATCTCATTCCGACGCATTCGTTCTTGCCGCCGCATCCCCAGAGCTATCTAGCAAAGAAGCTAGTCGATTCTGCAACTACTGAGGGAA
Organism: Pseudogymnoascus sp. VKM F-4516 (FW-969); assembly: GCA_000750815.1. Lineage (NCBI taxonomy): Eukaryota > Fungi > Ascomycota > Leotiomycetes > Thelebolales > Thelebolaceae > Pseudogymnoascus > Pseudogymnoascus sp. VKM F-4516 (FW-969). The sequence continues at coordinate 64,413 of JPJZ01000358.1, forward strand.
ACCTAGAGTCTTATAACGCTCGCCAGGAAGAGGTCGCTGGTTTCTGGGCTGAAACCGAGGAGAAATACATCAAGCCGATACTCGAAAAACTTGACCCAGCTCTACGAGCTAGTGTTATGGCAGCCATTCATACAGAGGACGTGGTGGAGAACCCAGACGAGGAGAAAAACACCTCAGAGGAAACTGCTACTCCTGCATTGAACGATGAATCTAAAGATGCTCAAGTAAAGGAAAGCACAACAGCAGATTCTACAAGTGATGCGAAAATATCTCCTGAAACAACAGAAGACAAAAAGGACTTGCCCACTGCGACTGCTGCACCGGAGGAGAAGAAAGCACCTAAACCTCTCACTCCTCTGGAGGCTGCTATTAAAGAGGTCAAGGCAGCTTATATTAAAGCTAAGAAAGCCTATCGAATTTCTGAAATTCGCCGGGAAAGAGTGCAAGACGCACTGAAGGCGTATCTTGGAACGCGAAACTTCCACAACTATACGATCCAGAAGAGCTTCAAAGAAGACTCCGCAAAGCGAGTCATCCGTTCATTCACTGTCAACCCCGAGCCTGTTTATGTTAACGACACGGAATGGTTGTCTCTCAAGGTCCATGGGCAGTCTTTCATGATGCACCAAATCAGAAAGATGGTGGCTATGGCAGCGCTGGTCGTCCGATGCGGCACTCCAATTGAGCGCATTCATGAAAGTTACACAAACCATAAAATCAGCATCCCAAAAGCACCTGGACTTGGTCTCCTTTTAGAGAGGCCCGTGTTCGATAGCTACAACAAGAGAGCCGTCGAGGACCTTCAGAGGGAAAAGATTGATTTCACAAAGTATGAGGCACAAATCAATGAGTTCAAGCAAAGGGAAATCTATGAGAGAATATACAGGGAAGAAGAGAAAGAGAACCAGTATGTAACCTGTCCGGATTCCGATTTAAACCTAACCTCTTGCAGATTCCATACCTTCTTCCACCATATCGATCACTATCGTTCGGAATACTTCCTATGGGTCACCTCCACCGGCCTCTCTGCTGCTAAGCAAGCTTTGGGCAAAGGTGAAGTCGCCAGCAAGGCGGACGAAGCGGTGGGACTGGGCTCTGAAGATGAGGGTGGAAATGGCGCCGAAGAGGGCTGAAGTAAAGCTCCTAGAAACATAGGATAGGCTGGGGTGTACATATAGAGTGTTCATAAGCTAGCTACGACCTGTAGTTATATTTTAAACCAATCTGGTTTCCACAAAGGCGACCCATATTGCTTATTCTGTCAATATGCGATGCCACATGCTCATCGAGAACTAATGCCCGTCTAACGACCTACCTAAACTACCCAAAAATGACATGCAGTATTTTGAAGCCTGATGGAGGTATGGAGAAGTGCGGATCACGATGACGGGTCATCATTGTGGGGTTCACACCCACAACACTCTATGTTTTATTGTGTATGACGACGAACGGCTCTGGGCTCACTAACTTAGCGTGGCCCAAAATCCATGATGCAACATTGGCAACCCCATAGTCAACCATAGGCAATCATGGGCCATTAAAGGCAATCATGAGCAATCATAGGTCAATATGGACTATCCCATAGGCTGGGGTAGTCCCATCTCTCCACTATGCACTAACATGATATGATAGACTCCGTTATAAACTCCCGTTTTTGGGCCAGTCAGAGTCAGAAATGGCAGCTTAAGCTCAATATTCCCAGCTCAACTTCCGGGGGAGTATACATCAGAAGCCGTAAGTGACTTTTGCTGCCAGCTGAGTCCATTTGCTACGGGATGCCCGTCATTGCCAATCCCACCACAGCGAAAAGTAGAACAGCTATAGCTGTAAAGTAGAGTGACGAACTGTATGATCCAAAATATATAGAAGGAAAGCGAAATTATGTTGTATATACAACTGCTTATACCCTCTTACATCTCTTGCAGTACATGTGCAGTTACTTATAATCAATAGAAGTGCAAAGTACATGCAGCAAATAACTCCGTACACAGCCAACTTACAGCCAACCAGCACGAGCCAACCCAAACCCTCCCACCTCCCACACCTCTCGTCACCTCACCACCCCACTTCAACATCCCTCCCCTCCTCCCCTCCTCTCTTACGCTCCTACGACCTCTACGACTTCAAAACAATACAACCTCCTCTCTTCCCTATTCCGCCTCAATCCAACACAGAATTGAGGTAGATCTTCTTCTGCTTCGACTCAGACCTTTCCTTTCTTCACCGCCATTACTCTATCGAAAACGCTACCCGGTGCCCGCTTCCAGACCCGAAACGACACAACAGCGTCATTGCTATTCATCATCATTATCACCCAATTTATTCTTAACACCGGCTGAGCCTTGATATTCAGAATTCGATAACAGCGATTAAATTCACCCAATTGATCACTCCAGACTGGGCAGTTCATCCTGAGACTGAACTGGCCATATCCGCTTCATACGTATTGGCGTGAACGACTGCGACACTTTGGTCTCAGCGATCGGCAAACAATCGCTACTGACGGCCTCTATCTGCTCATAAATTCAACGCCAGATTGGCAACTCCGTGCCTTGACCCAGAGAATCTCACTGCTCTATGCCGGCACTCGGCTTCCTCAAAAAGATTCGGACGAAGGACGCACCTGGACCGGACGGTGCCGCTACGAATGCGAATGACGCAGTAGACCAGTCCACAACACAAGCAGACAATCTCACCAAAACGGTCACAGCTGAACAGGAACCGCAGGGTACGCAACCCAAGGAAATTCCAGTGTCTGCAGCTACAGGAGACCAGACCAACTCGTCACAACCCGACGGAGTCCCAATGACGCCAGGGACGAACTACCAGCAGTATGCGCCTTCACCTCAAACTCAGCCACAGGATGAGAAGAAGCACTATCTACCTCACATCCACAATTTAATACATCCCAACCAGAACGACAGCACTGGCCAAACGATGACAAGCCAGGGTGCTCCAGCAGAAGCGGCTGCTCAGCAGCAAGTTAGAACTACCAAGGGAAAGTACAGCCTATCGGATTTCGAGCTCAGGCGAACACTTGGTACGGGAAGTTTTGGGCGCGTTCATCTCGTGCAATCAAAACACAATCAGAGATATTATGCTGTTAAAGTATTGAAGAAGGCCCAAGTGGTCAAAATGAAGCAGGTTGAGCACACCAATGATGAGCGCCTCATGCTGCAAGAAGTCAAACACCCATTTTTGATAACGCTGTGGGGAACATTCCAAGATTCCAAGAATATCTACATGGTCATGGACTTCGTCGAAGGTGGTGAACTGTTTTCGCTGCTCAGAAAGTCGCAGGCAAGTGATCTCGCCTTTTCCATTATAACTTGCTAACTCTCAAACAGAGGTTTCCCAACCCCGTGGCGAAGTTTTATGCTGCCGAAGTTACTCTTGCCCTGGAATACCTGCACTCAAAGGAGATCATTTACCGAGACTTGAAGCCCGAAAACTTACTTCTGGACCGTCATGGACATCTTAAGATCACGGATTTTGGGTTTGCGAAGAGAGTACCAGATATCACGTGGACGCTCTGTGGTACGCCTGACTACTTGGCCCCAGAAGTGGTTTCGAGCAAAGGATACAACAAATCTGTTGATTGGTGAGTTTGCATTTTCACTCTTGTATCTTCATCATCTAACGCGGTGCAGGTGGTCTCTCGGTATCCTGATTTTTGAAATGCTTTGCGGTTATACACCATTCTGGGACGGTGGCTCGCCAATGAAGATCTACGAGAATATTCTTAAGGGCAAAGTGAAGTATCCTCCATACATTCAGCCACCTGCTCAGGACTTGTTACAACAACTGATCACCGCTGATCTCACGAAACGGCTGGGAAATTTGCACGGCGGTGCTGAGGATGTGAAGAAGCATGCTTGGTTTGCCGAGGTGACATGGGACCGACTTGCGAAGAAGGACATCGATACACCATATGTTCCACCGGTCAAGGCTGGTGTTGGTGATGCCAGTCAGTTCGACAAGTACCCTGAGGAAACTGAACAATATGGAGTTGGAGGACCGGACGAGTAAGTGTTCCATCTTTACCACAATATTCTTTACTAATTGTTGTTTAGACATGGCCATTTATTCCAAGAATTCTAAGCTCTCAAAACTCACGGATGCGCTAAAGAAAATACATTTATCCGATTAAAGAACATTTTTTATTCGAGGCAAGATAGATTCTTGATGCACAGCTACTCAGTTTCCCCATGGTTGAAATGCACAAAGCACATATGATGCGATGAATGGATGGATGGATGGATGGGACGTATGAAGGGCATGTTGCGTGTCATGAAACCGGGGACGAACCATTATTACCGCGGCAATATTGCGTTAGTCCAAGCCATTATAACTTACACCAGGCTTGCGAATCTGCATGTCATTTTTGGGTAGTTAGAACAGGCATTTGGGAAAGTTGGTTCGGGGATGGAGCAGCACTTAGCATCAAATATGAAATGTGTTATAATTTGCATCTCTTGCTTATCCTTGGCCGGAATAACAGCACGGATCGATTGGGCAGCAAACTTAACATCAAATATGAATGGGGTTGTCATTTGCATCTCTTGTAATACTTGGACGTAATCTATGTTTCTCTTCTCGTGCGCTCGTTAATCATGGTCTCGACCATCTCAACAACCTTCTTGGAATCATCATCAATCGTGCCACCCTCCTCTCCCTCTCCCAGACCCCTCAATGGGCCGAAAAGCCATAACTCCTTCATCTCCCGCGTAAGTGAGAGGAGATCTTGAGCGGCGCGGATCTGGCGTGGTCATTAGTCCTTCACTCTTAGCTTGACTCAGAATAACAATAGACATACCAATGCCTGCGTCTCCACATTCGTCTGAAAAGCTTGAGCAGCAGCAACCTCTGATGTCACGTCTCCCTTGTTGGTCGTAGCAAGCTCAATGATGTTCTTGAATCTGAGAAGCATGGCATCGATGATTCCTTGTTCGCGTTCCATAAGCTCGTTAGTACTTGGTCCCGTGCGTGAATGTTCAGCTGAACGGAGAGGTGTGGGAGGAACAAGGGGTGCCACGTGAGTGACAACGCCGACATGTTTGATGGCAGCTTGAGAGGCTTCATTGGCAGTTTGGTCGGCGGACGGAGAGCGGCTGCGACTGCGACGACTGTCCGAGATGCTGCGCTTCATTTCCATGGTTTACTTTGTGGATTTATGAAAGAACTTGGCAAAATGGAGGCTCAGATGAAAGGAAATTGTACTTTCAGATGGTGTGCACTTGCAGAGGTAGAGTTGTCTTAACTGGAGTAAGGGAGATAGATGGGGGAGGTAAATGGGGGACGAAGTGAACCGTTCACTCACCCAACAAGGCGTCTGTGGTACGCTGCGAAGTGGCCATGGCCACAATTGCTACATATGAGATGCACAGCTACAGTTTCTGTGCGGCTAATAACCCCGTAGTCGCTCCTTCCCTGCGCGTTGACAATGTCTATAAGAGTTGGGCGTTCATGGATGCTCTGAAGCGCATGTTTATCGATATCTACGCGATAGAAATCTGCTGCATCTCCTCAGGTAGCACTGAACCCTGTCACCTCGCGTATTACCCCTCCATCTAGCGTCGACCTCGAAACGCCAGAGAGCGTCATCAAAATATCCGGAAGTGACAGTAGCCGCTACGTTTAAATCGATCAGAGAAAGAGAGAACTCACAATGCAGTCGGGGATTACAGGTAAACTAGATTTAATTCGGGGCGCGCTCCAGAGAGACCTTCCTGCTGATACCAAGGTTCTCTAGCCTCCGCCGAGCTCACCGCAGCCTTCAACGACCTCGTGGCAACTCCCAGCCAGCGTGGGCTGCTGGTAACTATCGACAAAGAGAAGCTCCTCCCGGGATCCGCCATTGAGTCCTCTTCTTCCGACTTCTTCAGTGACCTGGATAATCTAGCTCCCCACATCAAGGACAATGAGGCCGCATACATAATACTCCGCCGTTACCCCGATGCGAGCGATAGCTTCATCGCTGTGACTTACGTCCCTGATGCCGCGTATGTGAGGCAGAAGATGCTCTTCGCATCCACGCGCCTCACTTTGATTCGCGAATTAGGAATTGAGAGGTTCAGGGAGACTATTTTTGCGACGACAAAGGCGGAGTTGACGGCAGATGGGTTCAGGAAGCATGATGAGCATGTTGAGCTGGAGGCGCCGTTGACTGAAGAGGAGCAGACGCTGGGTGCGGTAAAGAGGGCTGAGTCGGAGGAGGGTAGGGGATCAAGCGTTAAGAGGAGCCATATTAGCGATCATTTTGCAATGCCAATATCCGACGATGCTATGGGATCGTTGAAGAAGTTGGGGGAGTCTGGGGGTGGAGATAACCTTGTCCAACTGGTACGACCAACCTCTCCCCCGCACTCTAAGTATATATGGCAATGGACGAAGCTAATATACCTCCCAGAAAATCAATATCTCTTCCGAAACTATTGAGCTGGCATCTACAAGTACTGCGACGCTACCAGAGCTCTCCACCACCATCTCCTCGTCCGAGCCACGGTTCTCATTCTTCAAGCACTCTCACGATGATTCAACCTCTATCATCTTTATATACACCTGCCCCGGCGCCAGCAAGATCAAAGAGCGAATGCTCTACGCCAGTTCGCGGCAAGGTGTGGTCTCCGTCGCGGAGAAGGGAGCGGGCTTGAAAATCGCAAAGAAGATCGAAGCCAGCGATCCGGACGAACTTAGCCCGGAGAGTATTGAGGAGGAGTTTAAGCCGAAGGTGGAGGTTAAGAAGGCGTTTGATAGACCGAAGAGGCCAGGGAGGAGGTGAGCTCACATATGGGGATGACGAGGGGTGGGGGTTTCTTGGGATATATGCTTCACTAGGTAGACAAACTGTATGTAGACCGTAGCACAAAAGTTGTCGAACCTGAGCAGTGACCACGAGTCGAAAGTTTGCGTGGACATTTAAACAGTATAACTTTGCTTGTAATGTTCTCGGTGCCATCCCTTGAAGTTACTCGTACACAATAGCAATACTTGTGAAAGACACGGGAATACCCTGTATAACTGAGACTTAATTGCTGCAAATAATCCAACCAGCACTTCGATCTGCATGCTCCTCTTATTCCCCTTTCGGATCTCTTAAGAAGTACGAGCATGTAATGCACAATGACGCACCACGGTGATCACTAGTTCAAAGGGTTCCACGAAGTAGTAAAAAAATGAAATATTTGTTTGTTCTAAATGGATATAAATACTCAATGACCCATAAATCTACGCACAGCGTCTATATACCAAGAGTATCACCATAACGCTTTTAGCCGCTCGCATGAAAATGCCTTTCCCCCAACAATGCCCAACATGATCCGTCCATCATGGTAAAATACAGCTTCTCTACTCCTCGTACTTACCTCCCACAAGCTCCGCGATCGTCGTCCTGTTCTCCAGCTTCTCCTTCAGGAATTCGTACACTGTGAATGTAACGGCCTGGCCGGGAGCGACACGCATCACACGGGGGGTAATACCCTTGTAGAAGGCGTGCACACCCTCAGTCTTGAACATATCCGCAGCAATGTATGTGATTCTGCTCCATGCGCTCTGACCGGCCTGAGCAGGAGTCTTCTGGAGGCGAGTCTTGATTGTGTCGATTGGGGCGTTGGAGAGAGGTCCCATGGCACCGGAAACAAGACCAATGAGGGTTGTCTGGTACGAGGGGAGCTGGGAGTCGGCGTAGGCTGGTTGCCACCTCTGGAGAGCAGACTTGAACTCGGTGTAGGCAGTGAAGTTAACAGCCTGGTTGGTTCCTATTGATTCATTAGTATCTGAGTGGCGTAATTATGAGGGTGGTGGGGTGTGAGGCATTTGACATGTGAAAGTGATAACTTGGGGTACAGCTATCACGTGCTTGCGATTTTGGAGGGGGGATTTTGGGAAATCAAGCATTGCGACTCATACCTTGCCTCAGAGCTGTAAGCGAAATTCCACGGTATAACGCTCCAAAACCCTCTTCCTTGACCACAGTGTATAATGCGTGTGCGGCATTGCGGTACTTGGGGACATCGAGGGGATCGGCCATGGAGTGGTTTTGTGCTTGGAGACGGATCTTGATGACCTCCATAGGCGTCACGACTGCGACAGCCTCTGTAACACCGGCAGCGAGACCAGCTAAAATTGCATCGTCAGTACTGAGACAAATTCTAGAAATGCAACCGCCTTGACGCGGTTACACTCGGAGAGTCACAATCATACCGAAGAAAGTCGCCTTTGTGCTGACAACACCAGTCTCCTTGTTTGCGAGCAATGACTTGTATGCCTCAAAGGATGTGAAGCGAATGGCCATCTTAGGCATGATACCAGTGACCACGGCACCAAGACCCTTGTAGAGACCGAGAGGAGTCTCGCGCTTGACGATTTCTGCTCCCGTGGCGATAAAACCTCTTGACTTCACCTATATGTTTTATTAGTACGCTGCCAGGTTTGTTCTGCCTGTTTCCACTTACACCTGGGGCACGCGCGCGGCGAGAAAGTTGCATGCGCACTTTGATAGTATCTAGATGGTATTATCAGAAACCTGACCCATTGAAATTCGCCGAGGTGTGAACATACCGAGAGGATGGCAGATAAGCGCCTCCATCATTCCAGCACCACCGCCAGCTATAGAAAGTTAGAAGCCATTGGCGCAATAGATCCAAAACTGCGATTGGGGCTCACCGATCAAGTTCGTCGCTGCGGATGGCGGGGGCTTGCCATCACGACCGTTGGTTTTTGAACCCATAGTTGCTATTGAATTTCGACTCTCTTCGTCACAAGACTAACTTCGTGGCAAGAGTTTCCTGTGAACTCAGACCGGTGACGACGTGTAGTTGCTGTAGTTGAGATGCTCTGGAAACAGCTGTAGCAATGGACTGTGTTACAAGTACAAGTGGTATATACAGCGCCGGTATCTCAGCGAAGAGAGTAAAAATATATTTGCGGGAGAGTTGGGGATGAGCAAGAAAGTTAAAGATGAGGAGGAGTATTGGGGTAATATTCTCAGAGTACAGTCAGGTGCACTCGGGGACTCCTACTCAGACCATTGCGAGCCTACTTTAGTACCTAAAACTAGAACAAACGGAGTAAGGTGGAGGGATCTTCTCCATAACCCCAAGTTGCACCGCGGCTATGGAGATTAAATGGAACAGCTCTGGGCGGGAAGGTACAAGGCGGCGTAGAGATGTGGATTTCTTGGAAGGCCGAACGGAAGCAACACAGCACGCCGCAAGGGCTATAGAGCCAAATGCTGCAGCAACCAACTCCAGACTGCGATTCTAATACCTTCTTTATTAATTTAAGGGATCAGTGCACTCTATTTACGCCCTCAACGGGATCACAGTCTCAGACTTCAGATGCCGCAAGTTTGACAGTCGGCAGGCTGGCTTCGGCATTTCAGAGCTCAGCCTCGTGAGCCTTGCGTGCGGTACCCACTAAAAGCGGAAATTCCTTAGTTACCCTCGGTCGAAAGGTTCCGATGACGTCCGTGTGTCCCAAATTCTGCAAGCAATGTTCCGTCCGCTGCTACGGAGTACTACATGTCTGAGTACCGTACTTGTGTACCGTGAAGCACCGTGCTCGGCCATGTCCCGCGTGTTCTTGCTATAAGCCTATCTAATCCCCCGCTTTCCCGCAATATGGATAGTGTCTATTTGAGCTTTTACCTGGACATATGCTGGGGTCGGATGAAGCCGGCTTGAACTCTTGGTTGGAATCAGGGCGGTATCGGAAGTCATTTTGTTGCAGATGTGCGTGTACTGTGCCAAATAGATCCCTCTCCATCCCTTCCCTCCAATCCCTTCTCTATCCGCTTGAAGATGCCGAGGCACAATAAAAATAGTAGTAGGTCACGTGCGTCCGAACACCCCTCCTGGGCGGTGACGAATGGCAGTAAGCATATGATGGACTCACACGCGTAGCCTTGTGCAACTGATACTGTGTTCGCGATTGCAGTCTCAAGTCAAGACCAATACCTCCCACCTCACGTCCCTCAGTTGGCAACGATGACTTCTGAGACCATGGCTTCCAAAGAATTGACCATCATCGTGGCCGCCACTGCTCGAAACATGGGCATCGGCCGCGCTGGCGAGCTTCCGTGGACCGGCCTCAGGAAGGAGATGGCATATTTTGCACGTGTCACGAAGCGTACCCCATTGGCTGCTACCCCAAATCCAGAAGTAGCGTCGCGCCTCTCCAAAGCTATTTGGAGATTGCTAACCCATGTGCCTTAGCCTCCCAAGCCTTTGAGAAACGCAGTCATAATGGGTCGCAAGACCTGGGACAGCATCCCTCTCAGGTTCAGGCCGTTGAAGGGTCGAGTGAATGTCGTGCTCAGCCGCTCACATACAACCCCCAAACCACTCCCAGAAATCGATACTGATGAGGAGCCTTTACGTGTTGCATCACTATCTGATGCTATGGAAGCCCTGGAGACTAGCAACGAGATTGGCAAGGTATTCGTGATTGGTGGGGCTGAGATCTATCGCATGGCATTACAAGAACAGGCAACGAAGAGGATTCTGTTAACAAGGATTCTCAATGATTTCGAGTGCGACACCTTCTTCCCAGTATCATTGGGCGATGGCGAGAGCAATGCTCAATGGAAGAAAAAGGACAAGGAGGAGCTGGACTCGTGGGTCGGCGAGAATGTTGCCCCAGGGGAACAGGAAGAGAACGGCATTAAATATGTCTACGAGATGTATGAAAGAGAATAAATCTAAATCCAAGATTCACAAGCCAGGGCAGACCATTCATTGTTCATTACGATCGCCACAGCTAAAAATGACATCCCTCTTCTCCACATCTCCAGCATCGTCGCCTCCAGACAGGCACAAAGGCCATCAAGTGTTACCTGCTTCCAACCACGAACCAAAGGGCATGATTAACTGCAGTATTTACTCGATCCTGTACAAGCAGATATTAGCTTCCATCACTTACATCACATCGGGGGCTATTTCTCATACCTCTCAATCAAATGCAATCCGGACGCAGTCTCGACAACATGACTGATCTCACCAGGCTTCAAGTTGAATGAGGCATCCTCAAACTCCTTCTGCATATCGCCCTTGCCAAAATATCCCAGATCTCCCATCTTGCGTGCACTGCTGCAATCCGACTCACTCACAGCAAGGTTCCCCAAAGTGGTCTGTCCGCTGCGAATTCTCTGCTCGTGGGCCAGGATGATGGTCATTGCCTCCTCCTTTGTACGAGTAATATCGGCCTATTAATTGCTATGTTAGACAAGTGCTAAGTGTCCTCCATTATTACAACGTACCTCGCGCCAACTGCTTGGTCGCCTGCTATCCTTGTGCTTCACCAGCAGATGCGCCGCGCGGATCTTGCCCTCATTTCCGTTGGCTGCTGAAGGCTCCGGCTTGATCTCTGATGCGCTGTGGTTCCTGGCCATATAGTTCTTCAGTTTGTCGGTGTCGGTTCCCTGCGGTGGTTCCCATCTCGATACCTGCTGCGAGGCATTGAAGTAGTATGGGAGGTTCTTGGAGGTCGAGTGCCTAACTTCCCACCCAGCTGGAAGACCTGCGTCACTCTGATTGGGAGTTAGCTATACACTTATGGGATGTTATAATAGAACATGCTAGCTTCAATCGAGCTTCGCTACTTACCATCGTGAAGTTTTGTAAGGCCGGTGTTGATTCGATGGGAGCGTGATACAAGAAATAGCGGGGAAGGTTGACGTAAACCTCCTAGTATTCAAGCCTGAAGGGGCTGTTCTTGCGTTCGTGGAACCTGAGAGGGAATATGATGCTGTAAAGATGCTCGGAGAATATTGAGACTTGAGGTTTGTAACTTTTAGAGTAAGTATCCTGGTCTTACTGTTATTGTTTGGGTTATCGCATCGCACCTTGCGGGGGAAGGTATATGGCGCTAAGAAGCCCGTGCACCGTGCAACCCCATGTTGGCTGACGAACGACTTTAGCGCACGAAGTTTACCCATCGGATAAATATTGCTCCGCTTCAGTTTGCGCCTTGTCACTGGCGCGCGGATATATTTGGCTGGCAGTCGTGAAGCCTCAAGAGTCCAAGCATCCGAAAGAACTTCCACACCACAAACAGGTGGCGATTATAAGGAGCAGTGTCATATCGAATACCCTAGACCAGCGCGACCAAACACTTAGCTCTCGATAAACCCACGCCGCCGAACACCCTTCAGAGCTCCGAGCGTTTTCTAATCAGCTTCTTTCGCCCCCCAAACCTGTCAACACCAAGCCACGATGTCTTCACCTTCGCCTGATCATGGGGAGGAGCCCAAGAAGAATATGGAGCAGATTACCTTCCGCTTCTGTAGTGAATGGCAAGCATTTATGTATCTCGAATGCTATTCAATACTAACCTATGATCCAGCTCAAATATGTTGTACCCCAAGGAAGACAACGAAACGCGCCGACTACAGTTCGCCTGCCGCACATGCCAGTACAGCGAAGAAGCGATTTCATCCTGCGTTTTCAGGAACGTATTGAACAACGCTGTGGGCGAAACGGCTGGTGTCACTCAGGATGTTGGATCAGACCCAACCGTTCGTGCCCCCTTTCTCGATGAATGGCTTGGCCATGTTATGAAGTGTTCTATTCTACTGCAAAGATAAGCGCTAACTTGACTGTTATTCAGCTTCCCCGGTCAAACAAGTCCTGTCCTAAGTGCAAGGCTGAGGATGCGGTATTCTTCCAGTCGCAACAACGTTCGGCTGAAACAGGAATGGTACTGTTGTCTATATTACCACTCTTTAGATCCATACTGACGATGCTAATATAGAAACTCTTTTACGTCTGCTGTGGATGCGGTCACATCTTCCAGTAACGATATACCTGGAGCCTTTTATACTTGATATTGGAGTTAGGGACTTGGGCGGCAAAACACAAGTCACAGGCGTCAGGGAACATTGCATAGCTGGAGTTTCGATCATACACTTGAGATATTGAGAGTTCGTAATAAAATGATTTAGAACATGAGTTTGTTGACCTCTTTGAGAGGTTTTAAATGATTATCGCATGTGTAACGCCGTGCCCGTCTACCTCTTTATACAGTATGAGTACATTCAGTTATAACCCCAATTGTTCATAGATGCATTGGTGCCAGTGATAAGATCTTCGACCACTTCATCTTCTTCAACTCAGTGCCAACAACGCCTGGGAAGAAAGTCAGTTGTGGCGTTGTGAAGTTGGGCTGGGTGGAGCACTAACCGTTCAATCTGGTCCCAATGGGATCTCCAGTCTTGCTGATGAGCACGCAGGCGTTGTCATCGAACTTCACTACACTCCCATCTGGCCTTTGTAGCTTCTTCTTTGTGCGCACGACAACAGCGTGCCTCATATCTCCACGGCGAACTTTGTTGGCGGCAGATGTCGATACGCTACCACTGCCTGGGCCCGACTCCGGACCGAAATTGCGCTGCTTTTGAACGACGACAATGATGCGGTCGCCTGAAATACGTCAGATTCATGTGCACCTGCTGGCTCATGGGGTAGCTATACCAATCTTCGCATGTCTCTTCATCCGGAGAACCTTGACACATTCGACGACGGCGGCGCCGGAATTGTCGATGCAATTAAGCATCGTCTGTGGTAAAAGTTAGTTGCCTTGAACGCTAGACACGGTAGTTTGAGCATATATTCACCTTTAATTGAATCATCTTGGATTATGAGGTGTCCTGTCGCAACATCTAACAATGGTCTACTCGCAACGGCATAAAGATTTGGCTCGGGTTTCGCGAATGCGGCTAGCGCCTCATGCCTGATGTTGTAGGCTTGCACCTCAGCCAAGCCTGTAGTGTGGCTGGTAACTGAGGCGCAGATAAATTACACGCCAGTCCAGCCGTCCAGTTCCGTGCTAGAGCACTCCACGACAGGGAAGGGACGTGCAGAGAGGTACCAAGGGACGCTCCATTGCTGTGAGAACGGGATGCGAAAGGAGAGTGCGGCGACGCGCGCGCAAGGACACCGTTATTAGACTCGAGTCTCACTCACACCCCTCGAATACAAAGACCAGTTTCCTTACTCTGGACTATTTCTTAGGAGCATTCACGATCTCATGAACTTGAATTGCTTTGTTCAAAGCCCCCACCCGCATTCTCAGCCGCACCGTGCCGTGGAAACTGTCACCCTCGAAGTACTTTCTTTCGGATTCGAATCGAGGTGATTCGGGAAGGGCTGTCGCATGAACCAAAAACCACATACGTGTTGCGATGCCGCCGAAATGTCCCACAGAGAAAAAACACCGTCTTTCGCTGGCGCGATTGACATCTTACGACGATATCCTAACGGACGCTTTGGTTGACCATGTAAGATGGTCCCCAGTCAATGAAGCGCTGAGCTAATGCCTGTTTAAAAGGTCTACTATTGGACGACTATTCGCAAGAATCGCAATTTATACCATGCCTCACGAGGCGTCCGAGAGGAAGATATTACCTCCATATTGCAAAAGATGGTCATAATTGGGAAGGACGCGGAGAAAGCGGAAGCGCAGCTTCTTCAACTTTCAGGGCTTAAAAAGTTTCTGGAGAGTTTGCCTCCCGGAAGAGAAAGGGATGACTTCCGAAAGCACATGCGGAGATATGTCAACATTTATTTGCCCGACTGCCCGTTTGAAATCACAAGCACCAACCGCTACACTGTGGTGACCCATGAGGCCTCTGTGACGGCTCGAAGGTTCATCAAAAAGGGCGAAACAGTGAAATACCTATGCGGAGTCCAAGTCATCATGACTAAAGAAGAGGAAGCCGACATCAACCAGCGCAAGCGCGACTTCAGTATCGTCGTGTCAAGCCGCAACAAATCTGCTTCACTATTCCTGGGTCCGGCACGTTTTGCGAATCACGACTGTGGCGCGAATGCTGAGCTGATGAGAACTGGGAACGCCGGAATGGAAATCATTGCTGTAAGGGATATCGAGGTCGGAGATGAAATAACTGTTACTTACGGAGACAACTATTTTGGGGAGGATAACTGTGAGTGTCTCTGCAAGACTTGCGAAGACAACAGGGAGAACGGCTGGGAGTTGGAAGACGACGATGCTACAGGCACCCCAGTCGCAAAGCCCTCTGTTGAGGAACCCACCGGAGTAATTGGTAGCTATTCACTGCGCCGTAGGAGATCCGACTTTGTGGACTCCTCCCGAACTTCGTCAGCAACTCCTGATTTAAGACCTCGTGTTCTCAAGGGAACACCAAAGAGAGCGAACAAACTCGTGAAAGAGCCAACATCGCCAGAGCTTTCACCAAGTCAACAACTTATTGAGTCAAACAAGAAACGAGAATGGTGCGAGGAAGCGTCTACAGCTGAGCAGCCAACGGCTCGGAAGAGGCGACGCACTGAAGGAATCGTCAAAGAGGAAAGCATGCCTGCCAGGGATGTAGACGGTCTTTATTCCACGCCCGAAAGCTCTAGGGCTAGTTCGGTATTTGAACCAAGGCATGGTTTGTCACAGGTTCTGCCCTCCCATGATAGCAACCTCACGGATACAACGTCGGTGGATGAAGATACAATTGTGGTTCAGACAAAGCAGACAAAGCGCGAAAAGCGCCAATCACTTCTTCGCGAAATTGCCCGTCAACTATCTAGCCCAATTGCCACGGACACAGACGATGTTGGCTCGGATTCAGCAATAACAATAGCTGCATTTGCTGGCGAAGTTGGGGCTGCTATAACCTCGATTACAAAACTAGGCACAGTCGGCTCAGATACGTCGGAACCGAAATCTTCGCGCAAGCTAAAACGCCCGTCAACGAAGCTGTTGACTAAGACACTGGCAAGCACGACTAAAAAGAGGAAATATGTTAAGAAGAGGGCGCCTGCTGTTACGGACGTTGACCACGCACCAGAAATTAGGAAGCCAGGCGATTATGTCTTGACACCCCTACTTCTTGCTCAACCCGCTTCGGCCTGGATTTCGTGCAAGATTTGCGATGAATATTTTGTGCAACTAGATGCTTATTTGACTCGCTCCTCGTGTCCCAGGTGCGAGCGTCACAGCAAACTTTATGGATACCAGTGGCCGAAGACGGATAAAGAAGGGCGAGATGACTCGGAAGAAAGGATTTTAGATCACCGCACTATCCACAGGTTTATCAGGCCTGACGAAGAGAGATCTGTCAGGAAACGAGAAAGAAGTCGTGGCTCTACAGGGACCCCAGAGGTTTCTAATATTTCTGAGAGTGTGGTTGATATCAAAGAACGGCCGAGACTCCAACGACTCAGGAGGAAACCGGGTCGTCTCACTTTATAAACGCAAACTACAAATTGCAATGCTATATATTTGATCAAAAAATGCATAATTATTACCAGTTTCCAATTTATCCAATTTGATGGCAATGCCACTAGTGATCTGCTTTAGTGATGAGGCTATATGCTACGTACACTAAACTTGGACCTCTCGTACCTGAAAATCCGATCTGTCAGCCTTGCAGGTGGACATGTTGCGGGGATTGGTGGGTCGTAGGTTGGGGTACAAGTCCCCGCAGTAGGGTACTCGAGTACCTTGCTTGTGCCGCAGCCTTGCGCTTCAGGTTGCACAACCAGGCGAACATAGGGTGGATGTAGGACGTGGCAAGGGAAGGAGCTCTTGGTTTGAGAACTGTTATCACAACCAGCAAATACACCGCCATAATTTGATGTATATAACTCTTTCTACCTGCGATTGAATTACAATTGACCATTAGACCCCGAACACCTCAAGGAACCACCCGAATAGCGCAATTGACACCCATTCTCCGTGAAGCCGGCCCGCGACCTTGCCGTCCGAAACAACCTCCTAAATTCAATCCCACCCAAAGTTTTCTTCGTTTCGAATAGCGGCGCATAATGTCAGACATCGAGATTACCGGAGACAATAGTGTTGCTGAGAATGGTGGCAGCGCAGACGTCGAGATGGGCGGAGAGGATGTAGTTGAGGTCGCAGCAGCCACAGATGGAGACAAGAACGCCGACGGAGAAAAAGAACAGGAGATTGAGGAGGAGGAAGAGGCACAAATCCCAACACGGGCAACATATCTGGACCAGCTGAAGAGCCCTATTGTGGAGCTTAGCGTTGGGCAAGATGATACCGGAACAGTGCTCAGTGCCCATCAAGCACTGTTGGTGCAAAGCCCTTTCTTCGAGGACGCTTGCGCTCAATTCAGTGATGATACTCCAGTATGATATAACACATTTCCAGCTATCTCGAATCGTTCACTCACAACCATGCTAGAGGAGGTCAATTGACCTGTCAGACGAGAACCTCGACGCAGTCGGCTGCTTCTTAGAGTACCTTTATACTGGAGAATATTTCCCACAAAGAGTGACCGGGCAGCGTGGATTAGTCAAAGACCCTACAATGCCAGAATTGGATGAGTCGGGCGACCAACTCCTAAAGCATGCAAGAGTCTATACCCTGGCGGATAAGTTTGGCGTTGACGCCCTGAAGGCACTCGCACTTTCAAAGAGTAAGCTATCTTGTCTTATGGCGTTCTTGCGCAATGGTCTCTGACATATAACATAGTTCACTGCGTCAATTCAAACGCAAAGGGCGAGATTCAATACGCTCGCTATGTTTATGCGAATACCTCCGAGAGCGATACCACAATCCGCAAGCCCGTTGCGTCGTTCTGGGCTCATAGGTCTCATGTGCTACGCGCTGAAGCGGAAGATGAATTCAGGAAGATGTGTTTGGAATTCCCACAGTTCGGCTTTGATGTATTGAGTAAGTTTTGTCCTGCTTTGTGGCCTATGATTTTAAGGTTCTCATACTGATAACTGTAATAGCTCGCGTCTTGGACGAGAAGCTCAAGAACGAGAGCCGCGAAAGGCCGCACAGTACCCCAAGCGGCAGCTCTCGCAAGCGCCAAAGGCATATTCAAGTCTAGGTTGGGCCTGTGATGTAATTATAAGAGGGGTAGGCATTTGCTTGGCATAGCGCTGTTTTGATACGATATGGTGGAGCACTGGTGCTTAGGGCTTGATATCTTGGACGAAAATCGGAAAACCGCAATTGAGGTACGAAGTACTCTAGTATGTGAGATTAATGGCTGAGCGTAGGACTTAATAAATGGCTCCCACTTCGACGATCTACTTCTTTGTTTGGCTGTTATAAATGAGAAGAGTATAGCTTCAGTATCCCTACAAAACCCCAAACGGTGTATTCATACCACCTCAATGGACTACTGTATATTTAACTTGGACCCTTTCTCTCCGTATCCAGAGTTACGGACAGTGATTGTACAACTCGTAAGAAGCCGGAAACATAAATTGCTCACAATAAATTATGAAACGCGCTAGGTTCACGAGGCTGTGTGTGACATCAATATGTTGCCCTAGCAACCAGTTGTTGATGGCAAACAAGCCAACCACACCCTGGGTCGCCTACAATACAACCTCACCTCGCAGAATCCAAAGCGCACGATAAACTCACCTTCGCATCCACAGTCGGTATACTTATGAGGAGCATTTGATATACCGGACCAATCTTTATTGTCCTGCGATTTACTACTCTGAAAACAATACTGTCTTTTTGTCTCAAACAACTCCAAGACACACTCGAGGTCTTAGTCCACGCACCATCTCGCTGTCTTCGCCTTGTTGTCCTCACCCTTTGCATGCTGCAGACTCCTGCATCCAACCCAAAAGCATTGCTTGCTTGAAACAATACAAATATACACTCGTGGCCTGCGACTGAAGGTTGAATGAAGCAACAATGACATCGCAACCAGTATGTAAATACTAAGTCTCCAAGCTTACAACTGTTGACAATACTGCTCAGGTACATCCGCTCAGGATCCAAAAGAGCACACCAAACACATCTCCTACTAAGATGGGAAGCTCAATCCCTCGCGCCCTGACTGAATTGGCTCCTACTGAGAGGAGACAAAACTCCCCAAGCTACAACCAAAGCCCTCCAAAGGTAAGAAACATGCACATTACTGCGCACTTCACATACTGACGACAAGCGAATAGAAAATGGCTATCAACATGGATTCGTCCCCTTTCCAATCTTCCCCTTTCAATGCGTCGGAGGGGAACTCATCACCACGCTTGTTCTGGCAAGGTCGTGATCCAGCGACACCCAATCGCTTCAACTCCGAGAATGGCATATTTGGAAAGCGAGAGATGTCGCCATCGCCAACGAGGCGATCATCGATTGAGAGACTCCAGCGTGCTTCGCGTGTGAAGAACAGCAACATGTTTGCTCGGGAGCAGAAACAAGAATACGACCCAACATCAATTCCAGTCATTGAGCGACCACTTGCGAAGCAAGTCCAAGGAAACGCATATGGTGGCCAGGGACTAGATGGCTTCCGCTCTGAGGAGCGGGGTCGTGCATTTGGTCATGGGCGAGCCCCAAGCAAGGATATTGTGTCGCCATACTCGCCCACGAAGCTTCCACTTTCATCGACTGTGGTACGCGATTCGCCCACAAAGGAACAAACTTCACCAATGAAGTCGTCGCTTGCGACCACTCGCTTTGGCTCTAAAATTCCGTATGACGAAGACAAACTTAGCTCGCCAGAACAGTACTCGGGTGGCGAACATGAGCTTCCAGAAGGTCGCAGCCTACACCGACATGCGAAGAGTGTTACCTTTGATGCAGCACCTCAAATAAATGAGTATGAAATGGTTACTCCAGATCTATCCTCTGTCGGAACCAACTCCAGAGAAAACAGCTACGACTCCGCTGAGGATGACGAGGAAGAGAGTTATAACCGATCTGGCTCGTTGGAGCTGGATGATAGCTTCGACGCATCACTCGAAGACACAGATAAGACTCCAGTTGTTGGACCAGACGACTGGCGCTTTTCCAACACAAATGGAGGCAGCTCGGATCCATTTGATGCCCAGCTTGAACCTTCCAGCCCTCTGGCTGGATCTGAAATATCGTCGCCTACAGTGACAAGGAATTTGAGCGGAGATCATCGCCCACTACCACCGCTTCCAGGTGCCTCAAAGAGGAACTCTGGACTCTTTGCAGCAGCTGAACGTGCTAGCAGTGCTACAAGAGAGACACAGGGCTCAGTCCCGGCAGCATCTTTCAGCAAGACTGAAATCCAGGGATTAACCGGAGGCCGAATGCCACTTGAAGAACGCCTTCGCCTGATGATGATCCAGGACGACGACGCAACTAAGCCCGTGGCAGAGACACAGCGAGAGCGCAGGATGAGACGTGGCGGTGCGCGTGACCGATGCAGTGCAACGCCGGAAGTCGATGACGGCGAGATCAAAATCCACGAAGATGAAGATACTCTTGCTGATTTAGGCGACTTTCAGCTCCCTGAGCGAGTCTCCAGAGAATCTATTCTGCGCAAGGTCAATGGCCATGATTCGTTTGCACAGGACTCGGAGTACAACTTTTCCTCTCCACCGCCAGCTTCTCGAATTGAGCGCACAACTGTGCCAGACCCTGATGTGGCTATTCCGTCCACTGAGGATGTCACAATTGCCGACGACGACAGCAGCGTCATTATAAAGCCGGAAGAAGACGATTCGGAGATGGATGTCTATGACATTCCAGAGATGTATCAGGGTCGCCCCGAATCTCGAGTGGAAGACTACGACATCAATAATTCTATTGTTCGTGACGATCTTACTGCGGATGAAGACCAAGGGAGCGAGAGTCACTATTCAGACCAAACTCCACAAAACCACAGCCCCGAGGTTGAGTCGCCGGAAGATGATGGACAATCAACCCCACGCTTGACTGCGCCAAAATCAGACATCCCTTCAGCTGACACTGAAACCAAGGAGGACCAAGCCTCATTGCCAGCATTGCCTGGCTTTTTGGACAACAACAACTTCGGTCTCAGCCTTCAGTCATACATGACACCGACTCCCCCACCTCCCCCGCCAAAAGATGAGACGATCAGTGCATCGGAGGCAGTCATTGAGCCTCTTGAGACTGAACGAGTCTCCACACCACCAGGTACCCCCGCGAAATATGCTCTGCCCAAGCCCGATTACGATGGCGCTGGCTGGGGGTCTGACAGTGAGGAAGAAGTTGGCACTCCTGAATCAGTTGTGCATCATGCGGTGTCTTTCGAGGAATCTCCTCCTAGAGACTCGCCGGTGGCTGTTCCAGAGCAAATGGCAACCATCAAGGCCTCATCTGGTTCAAAGCTCAAGACCCGACCTTCCGCCACTCCCTCAGATTTAATGGCTATGAGAGAAGCAAGACGCCAAATCAGCACCGAATACCCAATCCCACCCATCCCACAGCGACACCGTAACCGCCCCTCTCAGAGCGCGGAACGCGAACTGGAGGATCCGGAAGCAGTTGCTGACGGCGAGGTACTGACCCGAATTCCAAGCCTCAAGCGGGATGGTCTTACTTTGGACATCGGAAGCGATCTTGGTCTCAGCCTTGACCAAGACTTCGATCGTTTGATTGAAGCTCAAAAGGTTGCGTTTAACCTTTCTCATTTCCACCCAATTAACCCTCAAAGTTACCCTAGACAAGTGTCTACGCTAGAAACTGGTATTCTAAAATTCGAAGAATTTCATGCTAACATTACATCTCGAAAACAGCGTGGATATCTTATGCGTCAAAACACCAAGGTTGTAGTTGCGAGCAGTGGTACTGACGAAGAGGCTCAAACTTTCCGCGACACTCGATCAGCAGGCAACTCTCCTGTGAAGAAGCCCCGCCCACAATCTTGGACGGTGGAGCCTTGGAATGGCTCGCCGAGGAAGAGAAGCACTAGAGATAGCACTGGTGGGAGGAAGAGGATGACATCCTCGGGTCCAGCACCTCCTCTACCTGGACAACAGAGCAATGTTGCTGGCTTGGGAATGGTCGCAGAAGATACCCAAGTAGATGTCACCGAACCCGACAATGGCGAGAGAGGTCGACTGTTTGTCAAGGTTATTGGTGTTAAGGACCTTGGCCTTCCTTTGCCAAAGAGTTAGTATAAACCCGTCTTTTCATCCATGTGGTCGCTAACATATGTCACAGATGAGCGCACTTGGTTCGCCCTCACTTTAGACAACGGAGTCCACTGTGTCACCACAGCGTGGCTTGAACTTGGGAAGAATGCCCCGATCGGCCAAGAGTTTGAGCTAGTTGTTCCCAACGACCTCGAATTCCAACTTACCCTGAATGCCAAGCTTCAAAAGCCGCCGCCACAGCGCGTTGTTGAATCGCCAACAAAGGCGAAGGTTCAAAAGCCTTCTACATTTTCTCGCGTCTTTACCTCGCCCAAGAAGCGCAAGGAGCTTGAGATGAGACAAAAGGAAGAGCAGCAACGTGCCGCGGATAAGCAACAGAGTGAGATGAATGCCAAGCGCATGTCCCAGCAACCTACGGCATGGGATCTTCTCTCCCCTCTTGCCGCGGAAGATGGAAGCTTCGGCCGATCATACGTTTGCTTGAAGGATCATGAGCAACACTGCTTTGGAAGACCATACGTTGTTGATGTCACATGCTTCAACGAGTGGGCGACTGAGGAAGTGGGAGGCATGAGCAGCGTCAAGAGCAAGACTGGGGCTACTCAGACCCGTCGCCGCGCACCTTACAAGGTCGGGAAGCTTGAGTTGCAGCTTCTATTTGTGCCAAAACCCAAGGGCGCTACGGACGATGATATTCCCAAGAGCATGAACTCGTGCATCCGCGCAATGAAGGATGCTGAAGAAGCACTGGCCAGATGCCACAATGGTTATCTGAGCCAACAGGGTGGAGACTGTCCTGTAAGTTATCAAATGAGAGATATTCGATTTCATTATGCTAATATTCAACAGTACTGGCGTCGTCGCATGTTCAAGCTCAATGGTAGCAAGTTGACGGCCTACCACGAATCGACTGGCCAACCTCGTGCCACAATCAACCTTGCCAATGCTTCTAAGCTTATCGATGACCGCAGGGCATTGACGCAGAAGGAGACCACTGGTAGAGGAGGTAGCCGCCGCAAGTCTGGCTTCGCCGAAGAGGAGGAGGGCTACATGTTCGTTGAGGAGGGCTTCCGCATCCGATTCGCCAACGGCGAGGTCATTGACTTCTACGCCGACACCGCCAAGGACAAGGAAGGGTGGATGAAGGTCCTCGATCAATGCATTGGCACGGCCAGCGAGGCCAAGAATGGCGTTAGCTGGTGCGACATGGTGCTCAAGAGAGAAGACAGCCTGAAGCGCAAGGAGATCCGCAAGGCTTCTGGGGAGAAGCCGCCGCGTCACCACTCGAGGACGAAGAGCATGATCATCTAAGGCAAGTTGGTGCATGGAGCAAGATGCGGCAACGTGAATGACTTATGATGGATTGGAAATGATACGATGACTGGGTTTACTTTCGTTTCTCTTCCCACGGGATTTATTTCCTCATTCAAAAAATAGGCCGGCCTGTCGGATGACGTGGTTGATAAAGTAGGGTTGTACACGGTTGTACTGGTTGATGGTTTTGTTTGGGTATTTGTGTTAATGGGGCTTTCTATGGCGAATGCATTGCTATTGGGTTGTTTTCATTGTCAAGTTGACCATTAGATTTTGTTAATCGGCCACTTGAGCATAGTAATTAAAACTTTTAAATATCTTGATGGCTTCTATACATGTGCATGGTAGGCTGTCGAGCATGAGGAAATTCTTTTCATTTAGACTTTCTGTAAGACAGAATCCGCCACTTCAATGGTGTTTATCTTCAGCGGCATAAAGGGCTTCTGATCAGGCTTTAGCCACCCATTAACTTCTATTCCGGGTATATTTGCGAGGCAGAACTCAGTTACTGCTGTGGAACAAGGAGCACTGTCGAAGATACCGATGAACCCAGCACGTGCAACGCCAAGGGCAGTGCAGAGCCGTTTTTCGCTGCTCCTTGGAAGGGTGACCAAGCGTGTTTGTGGCAGGTTGGGAAATAGGAGCGAGCTTGTTTGAAGAAGCTGTTGGAGATGAGAGGTGAGAACCGCAGGGACAGAGGGCCAAGTTGTGACGAGTACGGCGAGGTGTTTTGGGCTGTCAGAGGGAATCTGCATGTCCAGTGATTGTGGGCAAGCCTGCCGAGATTGCGAATCCAGGTGGCGAGTGATGCTGTTGAGGCCAACGAGAATGTGGGCGCTCAGCTCGGGTTTTGGCACTGAGGGTGTGCCTGGAGCTGGCTGGGAGGCATCGACTTGGACTTGTCGGCGTTTGGCCCTCTTGTTGCGCTTTCCTTTTGAAGGGGTAATGTGAGTGGTGCGGTAGTGGCCGATGGGCGAGAGAAGGCTGAGATAAATTAGTTGTGGCTCATGTGTGCACGCACTTCTGGGTGTATCGAGGTGGGAGCAGTGCCTCTTATATAACAATGGCTTTATAGCGACACCGATATTAAGATCGTAGGATTCTTGTCTATCCATAACATCGTACAAGAATGATAAAGATATGACAGAGGAGAACCCAAGGCACCTACCTAGTGAGAAGATCCAGGATTGTGTCTTGATCAGCCGGACTGAGTTGGGGCCTGGGTAGATGTCATTACCCCAATCCACAAAAAAGCATCTTGCTGCCGGTTGGAAGATGAGATGCCATACACTACAACGTCTGAATACGGGCTATCCAGCTCATACATCGTTTTTGCTTTTGGCGGCATACTGCACGTGGGGCAGCCTAGCTGCAAACTACAGAAGCGTTTTGTTCACCGTTGTCTGACCTGTGCCGCTTCAAGGGACACCGGGTCCCCGAATATACAGTGGTAATGTCCAGCTCGAGGCCGTATAGAGCTCTGTATCTCAAGAACTAGCAGTAGTACTCGTAACCCACAGAGATGTTGGAGCGCCGGTTATATTGTACCCAGAGTCCCCAGAGTATCCAATTTACAGATATACACTCTAGTGAGTACTAATAAAAATATAGCGCAGCCTTGTGCAAACCCTGTCGTCAGTCCCTTGACTCCCGAAAGGCTAACATGGTACATGTGGGCTGTTTCTGGTATCGCGCCAAGTGCGGGGCCTTTCCTCACAATCGCTAATCTTTCTGACGCATAATGAGGGGTTTGTGCGATAAGCTAAATTTTTCTTTTCTCGGAATACCTGTGAGTCTTTATTTATTATCGCCGCTCCCAACGGCCTTGCAAATATCTTGTAGCCATAATTTTGAATTATAGCTCCCGCTTCATTCTACATCATGTCAAACACAATGGAGTCGGAAATCCCTGAGGTGGTTCCTCACAAGTCCTTCGACACAATTCTCACCTTGGACTTTGGTTCGCAATAGTATGTACGCGTGCCCACCCGGGTCCAATTCTTTCAGTCCTCCTTCGTCTTCGATTTGGTGACTGACTGTTCCCGCCAGCACTCACTTGATTACCCGCCGCCTCAGAGATCTCCATGTCTACTCTGAGATGCTCCCGTGCACCCAGAAACTTGCCGACCTCGACTGGAAGCCCGCCGGTATCATCCTGTCGGGTGGACCCTCCAGTGTCTACGAAGAGGGCGCGCCCCATGTCGACCCAGCATACTTCGACCTGAACGTACCGATCCTCGGAATATGCTACGGCCTTCAGGAGATCGCCTACCGCAGCTGCAAGGACAACGTCATTGCCGGTACCACAAGAGAGTTCGGCCATGCTGATCTCAAGGCCAGGAAGGTCGACGGACATGTTGACCGCCTGTTCGATGGACTCGAGAACGAGTTCAAGGTGTGGATGTCTCACGGCGACAAGCTGGCCAAGCTCCCAGAGGGCTTCCACACCATCGCCACTACGCCCAACTCCGAATACGCTGCTATCTGCCACGAGAGCAAGCACATCTACGGTCTCCAGCTTCACCCAGAGGTTACACACACAGAAAACGGCACAAAGATCCTCGAGAACTTCGCTGTTAAGATTTGCGGCGCAAAGCAAAACTGGACAATGGAGAACTTCGTCGACCAAGAAGTCCTACGTATCCGTAAATTCGTTGGAGAGGGCCAGGTCCTCGGCGCCGTCAGCGGTGGTGTTGACTCTACTGTTGCAGCTAAGCTTATGCAGCGCGCCATTGGCGACCGCTTCCACGCTGTTCTCGTCAACAACGGCGTTATGCGCCTGAACGAGTGCGAGCAGGTTAAGACTATGCTTTCGGAGCATATGGGAATCAACCTGACTGTGGCTGATGCTTCAGAGGCGTTCTTTGCCGGCTTGAAGGGCGTCACCGATCCGGAGAAGAAGCGCAAGTTCATTGGAGGAAAATTCATCGATGTTTTCGAGGAGGAGGCCAAGAAGATTGAAGCTGCGGCAGCAAACTCTGACAGGGCTGGACCAGTCGAGTTCTTCTTGCAGGGAACTTTGTATCCCGATGTTATTGAGAGGTTAGTAGCCCAGCATGTTCAGATTTTGGCTCCTTGATAGGGACTCCAAGTCCGGATTTGTCGAGTTTTGTTATAGTTTACTAACACCGAACTTACAGCATTTCGTTCAAGGGCCCCAGTGCCACTATCAAGACCCACCACAACCTTGCTCTTCCTCAGCGCATGCTCGACGGCCAGGGACTGAAGCTTATTGAGCCTCTTCGCGAGCTCTTCAAGGATGAGGTCCGTGATCTCGGAAGGCAGCTTGGTATCCCTCATGATCTTGTCATGAGGCATCCTTTCCCAGGCCCGGGACTTGCTATTCGGTAATACCTTTCCCAATGCTACCCCGTACTCTTATTTCCAGATTGCTAACCAAAGACTTCAACAGCATCCTGGGTGAGGTGACACCTGAACGTGTAGAGATGGTGCGCCAAGCGGACCATATCTTCATTAGCATGATCCGCGAATGGGGTCTATACGACAAAATCTCCCAGGCTTTTGCTGCTTTGGACACCAGCAAGGCCGTTGGAGTGATGGGCGACCAGCGATCTTACGAGCATCTTATCATCCTACGTGCTGTCGAGACCACAGACTGTAAGTGCTTTCTCCATCCATCCGAGGGTTGAGGTTGGTCACATAGGCAACGTATACTAACTAGGATTTAGTCATGACAGCCAAGGCCTACCCATTCAGCCACGACTTCCTTAACCAGGTCGCAACGAAGATTGTCAACAACGTCAAGGTAAGCTTCCCCCATTCCCGGCTCACCGAGTTGCGTCTCGCCGTCTAAATGTATGCACGATATTAACTGGATTGTAGGGAGTATGCCGCGTTATGCTTGATATCACAAGCAAGCCTCCAGCAACCATTGAGCTGGAATAGTTCACCACTCTAGCAGCATTAGAGACGGGTCTGTAGAACGGAGTATGGCTGAAAAATAGATAAAGTAAAAATTTAATGATCCGATGACATTTCCAAACATTGGGTGCTTCGCAAGTGAGTTGGAGGTTGGACGGGCTCGTGGATGCCCATCTTATATTTCATTGTAAATATTTTATGAATTCCAACAATTTCCATAATTGGAAGTGAATAAAGAGTAAATAGGAGAATGAAAGGCCTTAGAGAGAGGAATCATCGCCTTGCAATATTTTAAAAGGGCTGCTGAAATGGCCACAAAAGAAAACAAATCACTCCATAGATAGATATTAACTGACGGTGGTGGCTATAACATTTGAAATTTGGAACGTACGACGTTGCGTTGCACTCGTACTATATAAAAGTACATACCAAGCACTCTAAATTTACGTGGGGTGGCTGTACCTTTTCATGTGGGTTTGGGTAGCTCGCGATTGATCACCACCCGACACGCTTGTGAGCTCGTCTACCTTATCGACAAGTGCCTGCACCTACAGCTATTTACAGACAGCTAAGGCGGGGCTATTCACCACCTTCTATCTAATATTCGTTTGCACAACGCCGACACAAAGCTTGTTATTACCATCGTTGCCTATCCACAACCTCTCCACATGGCGATTCTACACAGCAACAAATCCGAAGCAGGTCTGTGATTCTGAAGTCACTGTGCCTCATCACACAGCACCAGAGCACCTTGGCCTTACCTACAATCAGTGCTCTGGTTCGACCAGATGGACCCCGAAGCGATCGAAGTGTCGCGAGAACGTGCGGTATCGTCTGAGCCGTGTTCAACCCGACCCAAACCTTTCGACGATTCCGAATATTCAGCAAGAAAGAGGCAGCGTGTCTCCAGCGGATCACGAAGCCGATCAGCGGATACTGGCAAGGCTTCATCGACCTATGTTACGACTCCTAGGGAACACAGCCCGTCGATGGAGGCTAGATTCACCACTCAACCACATACCCCCTCTCGATCCCAGACGAATAAACCCATTCCAGAACCTACATCGAGCAAGGTCACAATCAACCTAAGGTCGAACAAAGCGGTTGACCTGACTTCGTCTCCTTCCTTCTCCCCCACCACACCTTCGAAAATGTCGAACACAGACCAAATCTCACAACTAGACATAGAACTGGATTCGGATGGAGCTGCCGTCCCTCCAGAAACCGTTTCCTCTTCCTCATCAACGTTGGGAAGTCCAAAGGTGGAACTCATCATGGACGATGAGGATATTGAATATGGACAGAGCCCTCCTGTCGCCGTTATTGACGACGACGATGACCTTATTTTTGACTGCGATCCGGTTCTGAACTTCCCATACGCTTCTGGAAATGAGCCAGTGATGGTAACCGTTCGCAAAATTGCACACTT
Organism: Pseudogymnoascus sp. VKM F-4516 (FW-969); assembly: GCA_000750815.1. Taxonomy (NCBI): domain Eukaryota; kingdom Fungi; phylum Ascomycota; class Leotiomycetes; order Thelebolales; family Thelebolaceae; genus Pseudogymnoascus; species Pseudogymnoascus sp. VKM F-4516 (FW-969). The sequence goes on from JPJZ01000358.1 coordinate 92,880, forward strand.
CTTCGAACACGGTATGCCACCTTTCATATGTTTTAAGCCTTTGTAGTTGCTGACTCGACACGCAGACCCGGTGGATGGCGACGACATGTTCTGCAGATTAAGAGACTGGATGGCTAGTTATCTCCAGATTACCAAGAACTCCGAGGTCTCTTGGTTTGAGTCCTACGATAAGCATACAGAGTTCTGGAATAAGATTCCTGACATAGTTACGGCTCTCAGCCGACGAAGGCAAGTTTTCAGGCCATTTGAAATTGAACCTTACTGACTTACTACAGGAGCTTTTTTGGAAGCTTCTTACAAAAGAGCCGCGACAGTCGCGAGGCCGTATCGGAGTTTTTTACGCAATTTGCAGAACTTACGGCGCGCTTTGTAGCGATGGATGTTATAACTCTTGCTAAGTGCGAGGAGCTTGACGAGCAGGCATCACCACCCGTGCTGGTTTCCAGACCGTATCTCTTGGCATTTGGGTGGCTACTCCAGAAAAGGGACTTCAACATTGGCCAAAATTTGGAACAGCATTACCGCTTCGACTGGGGTGATGAAGTGAGCAACATGGTGAGGCATTTCATCGATGGCGTCGGCAGCATACCTGCACTTACTCGGTTTGTTCGCGGCCACTTGGCGATAATATCCAAATATCCCAAGGGAATCGAAGAGTTGACGGAGCCATCGCGCATCGTCGACCTGGCCATCTCGTCCAGTTTAGCATATTACAACAATTCCGGTCCAATCTACAGGTCTCCAATCGAGAATACCGAGCTACTCATCAAGCAAGGGTACCAATTCTTCAAGGTCCTAGCGCCAGCGCTCGACACTATTATCGAGAAGCATGCGACATTGCTGACAGCTGAAGCCGCTCTCATACACATCATTGGGCTCTCTCGAGTTTATCTTGCAGCTTTGAACATCGAGGATTCTCCTGTCGAAGAATCCATCCGCCATCAATTACAGACGCCCCCCACTATGCCGCCCAAGCAAAATGGCATTGTCATATCTGCCGAGTGGAAATTCTCCATGCTCAAAAAGATTATAGTGTGTGGCCAGATGCAGTTGCGCGTGTGCGGAGTGACGACTATGTGTACAGAGCTTCTGAACCTCTACACAAAGCATAAGAGGGACGATCCCTCTCGTCAGCCAATCCTCATTCATTTCGCCGAATACATTATGGCGAATAAGCTTGTCGAGTATATAGTTGGAACTGGTTCCCACCCGGAGCTTATCAGCGAAAGCGGCAATATTGTCGGCTTCTTGATGGCAACGAAGACCTACACCAACAAGGAAACAGATACAATCTGGCAAACAGTCACAACAAGTCAGGATCCACGGGTGGTAGAAGCAGTCCTCCGGATGCTTGCTAGTGTCCTCAATTTACTTGACTACGACAAGCTACTATATTTATGCGACAAAGCAAGTACCCTGCCAATCGAAGCGTTTACACCTGCTATGAGAGACCATTGCCAAAGAATAATTGGTCTCTTAATTGAGAAAGCTACAGGGGATGATAAGATCGAATATCTTGATGCACCACCGTATGATCTCTGCGTTCGGCTTATCAGAGAATCGTCCGTGCCCCGTTCTGATGCACCTCTTGGCCTCCTGGACATACAGCATTGGGCAACGAATCGTCTCCGCGAACTCGTCCGTCATGGCCCAGAATCTGAGATCCGGAATAAGATCTACTTAGCATCTATCCAAGACATAGCAAGTCGAAGCCCAACTGCCTCTGGCAGCATTTGCGCACTCTACGGGCTACTGAGCCAAAACATCGCAACTGACCTGCGTATTCTTACAGCAGAGCATGACCTTACAAAGATTATGATTGAGGAGGTTGAGTATACCAACCGACCCCAAGAACCGAACTCGGTGTCGCCAAATTTCAACAGTCCTGCACGCCAAGCCCGACGGGACCTGCTCCTTGCAATTATTCTTCATGAGCCAAGGTCCATAACACCGTCTCTCGGTGAGCGGTTATGGACTGCGTTTGTTGGTCAAGGAGCGCAAAGCCCTGCGGACAGAGAGATAGCATGGCAAATTCTGAATAGTGCGGCTGGCAAGGTGTCGTCAAGGAACGTCTTCATCGCAACGTGCTTCGAGAAATACCTGCCAAATCTTGCGCCTGAATGTTACACCATTGGATCCCTGGATTTTACCCGAGAAGCCATCCAGTCGTGGTTGAGGGGCGTACAAGGAGATTTACTGGACGAAGACACACAACCAGGATCGCATGGGCTAGAGAATCTTTGGAGAATGATTTTGACCGCTCCGCCGAATTCAATTGAAGACCCGGCGATCAACATGCTTGTTGAGCTTTATGTGGATAGCCCGATGATTCAATCAATGGCTCGGCCGAGGGCCCACGACGTTCATCTAAGGCTGGTAAATCGTTGTTTGGAACAAATGTCATATGCCGCCGCAAAGTTGAAGGCTACCAACAATGCTGCTACCAGTGGTGATTACGAACCTATGGTCATAGCTACGACTGAGCAGCACGCAGGTGAAGATGAGCTGACATTCACACGCTCGCTGGTACTCCTCCGTGAATTTTTACGGGCATATCAGTTAAAACCATACTTCGCGGTACCAAAGCCAAGACCGACAGAGCCCGGACCTTCCACAGAGGTAAAGGGCGAGCTCCTTGATTTTAAATACCAAATATTTGAAGGCCAAGAGCATGGACCTGTGAGCGGTTTGGAGGTTGGAAAATCAAATACAGTACCGGAGCTCTTTGCCATCGTCGAAATGGTGACTAGCTTCAAGAATTTCAAGCTCTACCATTGGGGCGCGGAAATTTCTGACAATGCGAGCACCCAAGAAGTTACATTGGAGGATCTGCAAATTGGGAAAGGCCTAGTTCTCGTCGCCCGGCAGGACGATGATCAACCACGAGGCGGCAGTCTAAAAACGAGAACCACGAGTCTTGAAGTTGAAGTCATAAACCATTTCGACGCCTTTTGGGACTATCTTGGGATGGAAGACAGACTTTCGAAGGAGATATATCATTTTCTCGTCAAATTTCCGGTTTATCCTAAACTCCTCGCCGCATTTGAAGATGATGCCACTGCCTGGACCGAAATCTTTCCACTTGGGCAGCCATTTAAATGCTTATATGCAGTTTACGCCCTGCGTGAAACACTGGATGCTAGAATGCGAGAGGGAAAGCCAGACAGCCGTATCTTATCCAGATCACTCGGTTTGATAGTGTCTGCTATAACAAATCGAGAAGTTCTTGATAGCTGTGCGAATGAGGACCTAAGAAGCCTTCTTGCCCAAGCACTCGTCGAATGCCTCATGCAATTACTGCGAGAGCCCATTCCCGTCGAGACTGTCACAGAATGTTTGACGCCGACTCTCTTGGAGTGTCTTCTACAGATCCTGGAGTTTGCACGCTTGAGTAAAGCCGCAAAGAACTCTATTCAAATGGTTTCCAGTGCCTTTGAAGCTATTTTGGAGGCTTCACTTCACAGTCGTCCTTTCTGGACAAGCTTTATTACGGCATCATCTACTCCTGAACTCATTCGTAAACTACTCTTGGAAGATCACCGGAGTTCATTGCGAAAGAGTATCATGAAGCAAATGACGAGCAAGTGTACCTTTACTCCAAGTTTGTCAGCCCTTTCGACGTTGGATGTTGCTACAGCTTTCTGGCCTCTTCTCCGTGATTTGATTCCTTCCGCAGTGTCGCTTCCCGAACAGTGCGAGGAGGCCTTCTCTGTGGCGCTCCTGGTGTTTCGAAACCTCGCTGAGTCTTCTGTTGGTAGCGTCGATATAGACTCGTCTCTATTTCAATGGGGTTCACTTTTGACCCAACATACGGCACAGGAGACCGTGGGAACTACAGACGAAATCGATGTCATTGCCCGAGGGCTCTCGAATCTTCTGTACTGGTGTACTTCATTTGCCAAAGCTTCGGAGCATCCGATACCGTCAAACCAATTAGGGATACAGCTGTTCAATAAGCACTTGTTCCCGCCCCTCTCGGACATGGAAGACGACGATCTACTACCCGAGAACGTACCTATCCTGAACTCGACAACTCGCAGATATCTGGCAGATACAATCGTGAATCTAACCAGAGATGATACGGAACAGTACAGAGAAATCATGAATCAAATAGAGAGCCTCGCCCCGTACGATGCTGACGACGACCGTAAGTATACACCTTTGACCTCACCCGAATCAAGCTCATCGAATATAGTTCCCTATGCGTTTGATCTCCCATATGGTTTCGATAGGTCTAAATACTTGCGCTCGTCGACCGGATATGTTGGTTTGAAGAACCTGTCGAACACATGCTATTTGAACTCTCTGTTCACCCAACTTTTCATGAATGTCTCTTTCCGAGGCTTCATGCTGAACGTGTCCTTGTCGGACAATATTGCGAATCAAAAACTACTAGCTGAGACTCAAAAGCTCTTCGGATTCATGCAAAATAGTTTCAAACGATTCGTCGACCCGACTAGTCTTGCACTTTCTATCCGAACATATGACGATACCAACATTGATGTTAATATCCAGATGGATGTGGACGAATTCTACAATCTACTCATAGATCGATGGGAAAGCCAGATATCATCTCCAGAAGACAAGCTACTATTCCGGTCTTTCTATGGCGGACAACTGGTTCATCAAGTGAAATCCAAGGAATGCCCGCATATCTCGGAGAGTCTAGAGCCGTTCTCTGCCATACAATGCGACATTAAAGGCAAAAGTTCGCTCCAGGAAAGCCTTCAGGCCTATGTTGACGGCGAAGTCATGGAAGGAGACAACAAGTATAAATGCTCGACCTGTGATAGGGATGTTAATGCGGTCAAACGGGCCTGTCTTCAGGACGTCCCCGATAACCTAATTTTCCATCTTAAGAGATTCGACTTCAACCTGCGCACCATGCAGCGGAGCAAGATCAACGACTACTTCAGCTTTCCACATAAGATTGACATGCGTCCGTATAAAGTGGAGCATCTTATGGAAGGGGAAATACCAAGCGACATGTTTGAACTTGTTGGAATACTTGTTCATTCAGGAACTGCAGAGTCTGGTCACTATTACTCGTACATTCGAGAGAGACCATCGCGTGGGAAGAACTCGGCATGGGTGGAATTCAATGATGACCATGTCACTTCTTTTGATCCCAACAATATTGAAGCCAGTTGTTTTGGTGGCCTTGACTATCGTGGCCCCGAGAATGGGTCATTTCAATTTGACAAGAGTTGGAGTGCATATATGCTCTTCTACCAACGGTCATCTGTTGTCGATGAGCATCAACAGGAGCTAATGGCGGCTACCAACCAACGCACATTTCAACTGCCAATCTCGCAACTCTTCAGCAATTTCATCACCCGCGAAAATGAAATGCTCATTAGAAAATACTGCCTTTACGACGAGTCACATGCGCAGTTTGTGCTAAGAATGATGGATAACGACAAGCATTTTCGCAACGGACGCTCGCCTGATAACCATAGCCTAAGCAGATTGGCATTGTCAACAACTCTTCTCCATCTAGATCAAGTCGTCGCTCGAGCGAAGGATTTTCCAGATTTCGCCACATATATGTTGACACTATGCCACAGACTGAAATCTTGCACTGATTGCTGCGAGGATTTCCTTGACTGGCTGGCACACCACCATGAAGCATTTAGGCATCTATTAATGCGAAACCCAGAGCACATGGTGCGGAGCGAAATCGCTTTGGCTGTTGTGGCGGCACTCAGCAAAGTGAAAGAAGATGCCACATTTGACTACGGTTTAGGATATGCTAGCGAAGTCGAAGATGATGTTGAAGTCGTCGAAAGCCCGAGGCTGTTCCCCAAAGTACTGCTCATACTGCTCAGATTATGGGATAGCTTCCACTTGACTGTGAAGGCCTGGCCGGAGTATTTTGGCCTCCTCATTCGCATTGTGGGGCTAGGTACCTACGAGACAGCTGCCCTTCTCGACGCGGGCTTCTTGATCAAAGCACTCGAAATTTTGACTGCAGACTCGGCTCTACCACCACACCCGCAGTACACGCGCATGCTAGCCATTATTCACAAAAGACCAGTTACAAGACCTGTGTCGTTGGAGAATATCATTGGCCTCTTGGAAGTTTTACTCAAATCTTGCGATCTGAGCGTTCAGCGCGTCAGGGACCGGGAAAATCGTCTTGCGTTGGCTGACGAAGATACACTTCTACCGCTCAATGAGGCCGAGTACCATCTTCTTATTCAGCACTGGACAAGAGGCAATATGAATATTTTGACGGAGAAGTTGTTGAACTATAACCAGAATCCTCGATCCACACAAGAAGTAATCGGACTCTTGCTGGAGAACTTCAACGATACTTACCTCAGCGTCTTCAATGCCATTCGCCACGGTATTCGTAAGACTCCTGGTACAGCGTCTTCAGCGCCATTTCTTGTTGCTGCAATGACGTATTGCCGAACAGTAGAGTCGCTGGAAAGCGCCGAAAAGATGATCTACCATGTCAGCAACGTTACTCGCGGAATTGACAATTCCGAAGGCAGAGAGTTTCTTCGATTCTTCAAAGACCTTCTTGGAGTTCCTTCCATAAACTTAAGTCTCGACCAGGGTGCATTTTTCCGCTTTGCACTTGACCAAATCCAAGTGTGGGCACCTAGTCTACTTACTTATTACGACTCTACGGTTCGGCGTGAAACAGAGGACTATCTTCAATCAACTCTCTTCCGTCATGGAGTGCATTCACCTGCCGATATTTCGGCCGAGGATCAAGCGAATTCTCAAGTCATTGCATCTACTGTGCGGCAACTTGGTATTGCGTGCCTTCGATATCTGCACGACAAACACGTCAGACCGAGAGTAGAAGCAGTGAAGGCCAACATCATGAATATACTCGCTGTCATTGAAATGTGCAAGCCATACTATGATGACGCGAGCGAGAGCACCGAGGAAATACCATTCCAAGAGTTCTATACCAGTAAGTGCCACATTCCAAATGCTATTATGGCGCGTACTAAACAATGTGTAGGCGTGCTTTTACAGCTGAAGAAGTTGACAGTTGACGAACTGGCCGAAGATGAAGTTTCAGGTTCGTTTTGATACTCCCTTGCAAAATATAACTTCCACTAAAACAAGACAGAATGGGAGAATTCCGATGACGCTTTCAGCTCGTCTGAAGTATTGGACCCCGTATCGGACATTTGTGGCCGTAGCGGAAATGAAATGAATGATACAGATGTTTAGATCTGGGTATGAACTTGGACGACGTAACGAATTTCGTTATGCGCAAATGGCTCCTGGCGCAGTTTTTGAGAGTTTTGACATTAGCGATCGGCGTACAATTACGGATAACGACTGGGATATGGAGGGTTCGCCGGATTGCAGCAAAAACGGGGTCATAGAGGCATAACACATGGGAAAGGCGCGTCGGCGTATGTATAAGATATCGCACTGCTCTGTAGGTTGCAGTTGCTTCAGGTGCGGAGCAGAATAACACCCGGAAGCATAATTGGTTTCTGGCTATTTGGTTGTTGCTGATTGTTGGTGGCCGTTTTTACCTGATCTTGCGATAAATAGCACGGCAGAACAGGGGGAGACATGCAAGCTAGAGTTATTGACGCCCTGCGTACCTACAAACAAGCATTTCAGCTGTTGCTAAGTTTTTCCTGGGTGGTTGCAACGAGACGCTACATTGACGTTTGCTGCTTGCACGTGAAACCTACTACACACATGTAGAGAACATGAACTAGCATATAGCAGAATGTATAATGTACAATATTAAAAAAGGGTATCATTAAACTGTCTGTCTATCATATCTCCTGCCCGCCTCTAAATTTACATCTACAGAACTTCCAGCAATGCCTGACTTAGGTTCCCGTGGCCGCGAGGGAGGCTTCGCCTGCTTGCCCCCATTCTCGATCATAAGGCGTACAGCCTCAACACTTGGGAACAGCGGATTTCCCCACGCCTCTTCTGCCCCTGCAAGGAGTTCTTCAAGAGTTAGCGGATTGTAGGCTCGCCACTTTCGATTGTGCTGTTGGACAGATTCTTTACGTCCATATAGGATCACAAGGCGCACCCGTACCGCCCGGCGGACACTGCTTTCTTTGATATAAACACCACGTTTCTGCAGATCTTTCAGGAAGCGGATGCCTTGAGTCATCTGCTCCAGCGCAAGTCTCTTCTGTTCTTCGGCAGTACTTGCTTTTATGAGCCCCGAGCTAGAATCCACTGACGAGGCATAGGACATCAGGCCCCATATGAAGCCCCATTCCACAATTGAGCGCTGCCTAACATCTGAGAATAATAGACGAAGGGGGTGTAAGGGGTGACCGGTTGAAAGCTGCGGTCGATGGGCAACAAGTGTCGAGCTGGTGCCTAATATCCGAGTGTTTCCGTTGTTATCGGGGCCGTACTGGTCGACGAGCCACAGGCAGAGACTATGGAGTTCGTTGGTTCGCCCCAACATACCCAGCCTTCGTGTTACCTCGCGCCATACCGTTATGGGAACAAATTTATTGTACTCCATAATGCTCTTCAGAATAGAGATGGCGAGCCCAATATCTTGTTCCACGTAGCCAGGCACTGAGTTGTCAGGCCCGTGGCCACGGGTTCGCGGACGAAGGATCGCTCGCAGGATAAAGCGTATTGTTGCAATCTCTACTGCGACACGATTCATCCGCATGGTTTCCAACACTTTGACTATTGCAGCTTGGTCTCGCTGGGTTGCGTGGTTACGCAGCTGTATGTTGTATTGTTCCATTACTGGATCAATGGCGCTGGCAAGTTGCACAGCCAAGACAAGCTGGTGTTGACGCCAATCACCAGCCTTCGCATAGGCTGTCAACAATTTCTCTTGCAGGGCTCGGTCATCGAAGGACTGTGGGTGTTGGTCGCTTTCTAATAGAGCCTGCAAAAGGCCCTCCTGACCTCGCTTTGCGAATGACGCCAGCGCCTTTGAATATGCCGATTGCGCAACACTGATGCCGCGCTGTTGCAGTTGGGCTATTCTGTTTGTGATATCTGCGGCTACTGGCTCGCGGAGAGCAATCGCCTGTAATGCTAGGGGTCCAATAGATTCGACCTTCAGTGCATGTGCAGTATTAATGGCGATGTCTAACGTCACCCACTTAGTGGCAAACCAACGGGCAACCCACAAGTCCGCTTGTGACCCCTTTACTACGGATCCAGGAGCGTTGCCACTCATTATGCTCAGCATGTCGTCCCGAGAGTTGATCGTATCCTCTTCCCCTCCCGTCGTAGTCTCAGGAGCCAAGCTACCACCAGAAGCTGTGACGCCACTTGATATCCCCTTTGCGGTCTTTGGATCAAATATGGAGAAGTATTGAATCAGTGGCTGTACAATGTCCGCATTGAGAGGCATATCCTGATGGTGCTGTAGAAACACGTGCCAATCGAAAGCTTTATCAAATTCTTGATTTTGAAGCAAAATAGGGACGATTTTCGAGTATATTGACCGGTATGGATTCCGAATGTAAATCTTTTTCAGAGCTTTGTGGTCTCCATCCTTGGAAATAATAACATTTCGCATCAGACGCTGGAAGGTTGCTGGGCCAGGGCGGTGCCGATGCGACAAGATATCGTGCCAGTAAAGGGCCTCCGAGCCGCGACGATTCAGAAGCATATGTTGAATAACATAGAAGTAAAGCTTTAACCACCGTGTCCCGGTCGTATCGTACATTTCATTAGCATATTGGCATATACTTTTCAATGTTTCCGGTTCTTTAAAGCCAAGCTCGACGATAGGTACCCAGATATTGTCCGCCAGGCCGCCTTTGCCTACTGATGAATGACCCTGGACAGGGAGCTGCAAGCCTATCGACATGATATGCCTCCATATGTCTCGCACGGCTTCATCGCCATCTTGCTGCAGCCCGCGCTCGACATAACTCCACAGCTGCTCCGTGTTCTCTTGTTCAGCCGCATTTCTGGGAGGCCCAGTGGTGGAAATGTTCAATTGACGCTTCTTCAGCTCATTTATAACGGATTTTATGTCCAAATCAGACGATCTCGGTGAAGAATCGGCTTCCCTTATATATGGCTTGGTAAAAATATTGTTTGGGGCTTTGGGTAGGACGCAGGATGGCGGCTGTCCATGAGTTTCGTGGTTCTGGTGCCAACAAGTATGTGACGCGAGCGTCCTCTCTCCGTTTCGATTCGATGTTTCCAGGCGGGCATCGCTATTATCCGACGGTGTTACAGATATGGTATTGGAAGGTTTCGCTTTTGATGCCGGACTGCAAGTTGAGGTTCGCCGTGGTCTCAGCGATTGACTTCTGTATAGAGGCAACGTCGAATTCATGCACGGCGGGCCATCGACGATGAGCCGCAATAAATCCAGCGACGAAGGCCTTGAAAGAAGCCTTTGAAGCGCTGGGCGCATACTATGTCATTTCTGTCAGCCTAGTAGCATGATCTAGCATTACACATGCCATCGCCACTGTGTTTCTCTTGAGCTATTATACTGATAGCCTAGCACCAAGAATTTATGTATGTATACATTTGGCCGCCGAGCAAATCCCGCTTAGTCATCCGAACCTGGTTCCTCCGATGTCCTCGGAACTTCACTGCTCATCAGCCCACGCACCGCATCGCAACAACTTAATCTCTCTTATCCGTCTCAATTCACAACAAGACACAATGGCAGGGTAAGTCAAAAGTTGTGTGCACACTGTGCGCAAGCTGGTAGCCCCCAAGCACCATGTTGCGCTTGCAATGGCTCCTCATCCGGTCCCAAACTATCCGTGTAGAATGCTAATCAATCTTTGCCGACAGCTTCGTCAACCGCGAGAACCGCGTCCCTTACTACCAGCGCCTGTTCCAGGAGGGCCAAAAGAATGGTGTCCGCCAATGGAACCAGGTAAGCCGCTGCCCACGCCTTCGGACCCGTTCCCTCGGCACCGAAAGCCAATATTTTGAACTACAGACTAATTCGTCATACAGACCGCAAGGAGCAAGATCCTTCTCTACCCATACTACACCATCCTCTTCGGTGGCTTGGCCGGTAAGCTTTGTGTCCAATTCCGTGGCGCAACAACAGTCGAGTTTCCGAGCATTTTCTAACGTACAATATAGGGTCGATGTACATGATGAGCCGCATGGTTCTCGGACACAAGACTTGGTTCGGAAAGAACTAGGAGGTTATGGGCCAATGGGTAGACGGGAATTGGGCATACCACTGCTGGCGGCATCTGGACGATTATTGTACTGTACATGAAGATAGAAGACATTGAAAAGGTCGTCACCACAATCCAATCTCATTACGTATCAATTGTGTCTTGGGCAACCTATGAATTCCCATCAGAATTAGCAACCGACGGAATTCGCATCTTAAGGCTTTGTATGCTGATGAGTCATCGTTAAGATAGCTATTTGACTGATTTGTAGAGCCTGCTGTTGGTATTTAAGAGCAGTAAATTTGAATTTCCCTGTACGGTTTTAGAGCCACCAAATATTAAACACATTAATAACATAGCAGCAAACAGTTCAACATCCTGTGGCCAGATGTCAAGAATTACGGCAAAGGGAATTAACTTTTAAGTGTGTGACGGTTTATTATTCTCCTAACGCCAGCCAGTTTCCGGGAGAGATCTGGCTCCGTCTCAAATACCCATTGACGCAATATAATTTACAAATGCCCGAAGATGTAGCACTTAAATGCCGCTTGCACCTGGAGCCTTCTCATCCTTCCTCAAGGTAAGCAACAGCTCTCTGAACTTCTCCTTTCCAGTGCCACTGGCGCCTCCCTTGGTACCCTTTCCGCTGAGATCCACAAGCTTCGCAATGCGCTCCCAGCTGGTGCCTCCGGCGCTGGTGTCTTCTCTGTTCGCAAGGAACTCTTCGGCTTCGCGGCGCGTCTGGGCAATAGTCTTCTCCTTCTTGGAGTTGTAGTTCTCGTAGAAGTCGTCAATGTTCTGCTGCGCAGCCTTGATGGTCTCTGCCTTGTTTTGCTCCGACTTCTCGCCGCGGTCCTGCAAAGCAAGGTCCCTGCGCTCACGCCATTCACGGATAACTTCTGGCTCTGGTTCGTTGTTCTGGGGAGTGTAGGAGGATGGGTAGTTGCTTGAGGTAATGGCGCCGCCTGTGGGACCGAACTGTGAATTGTCAGTATAATCTGTCAGGGCGATGGGGGTTTTGGAGCGCAAACATGATCGGACTCATTGACGTCAGGGTAGGCGTTCTGGAACTCAGTCACCTCCTCTCCACCATTGTTGCCTCCCCCAAGCAGATCATCTTCGTCATCATCATCGACGAAAGCGGCTTTGTCATTCTTCGAGGCGAATTGAGAAGCATCTTCTCCTAGAACTGCTCTCTCACGAGAAAGGAAGTCGTCGCCTGCTGGAGAGGTAACATCACGGTTGGCCTCTCCTTGGGATTCGGTCTGGGCTACCGTGTTGTCAGATAAGCCAGATTGAGATCACTTCACAAAGTGCTTACCTCCGGAGTCAAACTCTTCGAGTGAGGGAAATCTATCCGCCATAATGTATGTATTTATTGTTATGACAGGATGGTTTGGTGATCGTTGATGCGAAATATAGGGTCAGATGCGACGCTTGGTCTGAAGGGCCATGAAGTTGGGACCTGGAGGTTGACCCCACGGAACTACCCGAGACGCTCTCACGTTAAAAGCCCCACAGCGCTGCAGCTACAGTATCAACTTTAGCTATCACCACGTATATGCGACAACTTCTCATATGCAACACCTCGTGCCTACATGTAGTGGAACACATCCCTTATATTCGTCTTCTCTACAGGCCCTCTCTCTGGAGAGTACCATAACAACATTGCTTGATTGCTGAGATAATTGCCGTAACAACAAACATCGACGCTTGGCGCAAAGCTTTGTAGTCGGAATCAACAAACCAGAAACCCATCGCGGATCTATATACTACGAGATTTAATCACCTTATACCTGCCAAAGCTGCAATCATGGCTTACACTGATGATGCCGTCCTTGCGAAGCTTTCTGCCCTCAATGAGACTCAAGAAAGCATCGTCACTGTCGCCCAATGGGTGATGTTCCACAGGTACGAATCGCAAATGAATCGCCCTCAGCGGCAGTATGCAGTTACTGACCCAAGGAAACAGGAGACACGCAGATAGAACGGGTCAACTCTGGCTCCAACGTCTCAAAGACTCTAATAGCAATAAGCGGCTGAACTTGGTTTACCTCGCCAATGGTACGTCGCAGCCCCCTTGGAATCATTTCGGAGTCGTCGAGACAATACTAACTATTCATGTAGAGGTAGCACAACAATCGAAAGCCCGCAAGAAGGATGACTTTCTTATTGCATTCTCGCCGGTCATCGCCGAAGCAACTGCAACTGCGTACAAAGGAGCCACGAACGAGGTCCAGCAAAAATTGCGGCGCGTCGTAGAAGTCTGGAGGCAGCGACAGATATTCGAAATACCAATTCAGGAGTCCATAGAGTCTCGTATCGATGAACTTGATAAAAACAAGTCGTCTGGGAAACGAGGCTTCGGCGACGGCGGTATATTTTCCAAGGGTGCGGCCTCTGTCCCGACGGAACTCGTTCCCCTCGTCGCTCCGCAACAAGCTATCACCAAGCTTGCAGCACCTGCGAAAAACGCGCTCAACACAGCTACCATCGACTATGAAAAGCTCACCGACCCAGCTACGGTTCCTCCGTCTGCTCCAGTCCACGCCGCGCGCCTGCATGGTCTCCTCAAGACCCTCGCAACCGCAGAAGGGGCAGTAGCAGAAAGCATTAAAGCGCGCACCCTCCTCATCGAAGGCCTTGAGAAAATCCTCAATACGAACCGCAGCATACTTTCTAAGGAACAGGAGCAACTTGCAAATCTCTCGTCTCAGCGAACAGAAATTGATTCCAAGAAGCGCGAGGTTGAAGATGCCATAATGAAAGGCTTTGGTACGGGCAGCAACCCTGCTACACCCACTGATGCAACTCCTGGACAATCACACTCGCCAACCACGCCAGCTCCAGAAGTTGACAGGCCCGAAGTCGAAGCTTTGACTCCCCCTCCCTTCGAGTCAATGACCCCGCCTCCTGTCCCAGAGGCACAAGCCGATATAAGCCAGCCATCGGTTGAAACAACCTCGCAATCGTTTTCCTCGGCTCCAGGCTCAGACCTTCTGGCTAGCCTATCCGCTGGACCTTACGGTGGCCAACACACGGCAGCTAACGGACAAGAGAACGGAGACGGCAGCGCGAATAAGAGGCGAAAGATGAATCTGGCTTATGACTTCCCTGACATGGGTGGTGATGATATGGACGGGATTGATGATGATGTGGCGGAGATTTTGAGGAAGGATTCCACTGGGCCTCATTAGACGCTGTACAAGCCGGCAGTATCAACGTCACGTTGCCCTGTGGAAGATATGATCCATTTGAAAGTGCGATGCATATGAACAATATTGTTTGCGGCCAGATGGGATGGGATTTGATTGCAGTGCGACCAAATGGAGGAGAAATTGGCCATTGGGGATTAGAGGGGCCACTTATTTGTAAGGTTTATGTATTATACGAGTTACCTGGGAAGATAGCAATAAGAGTCCCTAAAAACAAAGTTCCCTGGTGATTTTTAACATTGCAACTACCGTGATTAGACAAAGTATTGGCGAGCAGCTCCAACGGATCGCTTCGCGACTTCCAGATTACAAAAACAACTACTAGTCAATAATCAATAATGTTTGTATGTAAAATACACTATTTAAGGTGCTTGGAATGTCCTTTAGAGCGAGTGACTACTCATAGCTACCTACCTTATGAAGCAATACTGGCTGTCATTATTCACTCTGGGTCCCCAGCATACTGATCTAATTTCGCCTGTTCCTCTTTTGACTCCTTCTCCTCGTCCTCGAGCCTCTTCAGCTCAGCCTGCCCCTCTGGTGTCGTCGTATCAATAATCTGCTCTCCCAAACTCAACATACCCCCTTCACTCAATTGCCCCACCACCTCCTCAGCCTCATCCACACTCATCTTCCCCAGCACCTTGTTGACCTCATCAAGGCTCGCACTCTCAAGCGCGCGCTGTAGTCCAGGTGGGAAAGCTTCAAAGATCTCGCGACTCCGTCGCTCCTCTTCGTCCGCCGACTCAAGCAACTCCTTCGGCGGCACGAAAATCTTGATCTCCGTCCCAGGCTCCACGGCATGTAGCTGGATCTGCTCCACACCTCCTGCTTCCTCTTCCTTCTCGCGCTCCTTTAGGATCTCCTTTGCGCGCTTGTGGATGCGCAGGTAAGTATCTTTAACATCATCCGTGAAGACCTTCTGCGCCTGGTGCCCTGGAGTTGTGATGCGCTTGAAGAACAAACCGACACCATCGCGTCCGAGCGTCCTACAGTATTGCAACAGTAGCGCCTGGTGGACACACTGCTGTGCCACGCTGGGCTTGCCGGCAAGCTCGGCATCGAATGCCATGATTAAGAGGCCATCTGTCTCGCGCTCGGCAATCACCTCTGGGTGCTCGCCGATGAAGTTGACGCAGGCGCGGTAGTCGCCCATCTTGATGCGAGCGAATTTCTTGCCTATCTCGGTGGCATGGTGGTCTTCATCGTCGGAGGAGTCGCCATCTGCTTTTGCGATAGGCTCGTCGACATCAGCGTCCGCGCCGGAATCCCGGCTGGTTGTCTTGTCGAGGGCTTGTGGGTTCAGGACTTCAACTGCCTTGACTTTGGACTTTTCTGTTGATGCGGGTGGAGGGGGGTTAGACTTGTTGACAGAAGACGAGTCAAAGCCGGTGTGTATGCTTGCGCTGGTGATTTTCTTGCTATCCGTGAGCTCGAGCTCGCTGAGTTTCTCATTGAGCTGGCGCTGTAGGTCGTCCACTTTCGCTTTGTGCCCCTTTACTTCCTCGAGGTATGCGAGCAATTTCTCGGAATCGGGTACTTTCTTTTCGGCCACTGAGGCTTTGACTTGGTCGATGAGGGTAGCGATCATTTTGGAGTACGATGGAAGCTCCTTCTCATCCGTGTGAACACCTTCTGGTCTTGCCGGAGGCTGGTCATTGTCTGGATCTGCTGATTCCATAAGAGATTGGAATATAATTTCATCGGCACCGCGAGATTCGGCCTCGGACTTGTGGGATTCTAAAGCTTTGAGAAGCCCCTCGATGCGCTTGAGGAAGCCGTCATTGATGATGCGCTCATATTTAAAGGTGCTGATCTGGAGCTTGCGGTGATCACGTTCTTGGTGGATTTGATTCTGCTTCGCGCGAATGAAGGAGCGCTTGTCTACGTTTGGGTGGACTTCGATGTCCGAGTCGTCGCTCAGCTCGAGGGCATCCTGAGGTGGTCAGCCTTGGGCAACGCGGGGTTGGTGGGGTAGACAATAGAGCTTCAGATTTGGCAGGGAGTTAGGTACGCACCCATTTACTATAATCTAAAGGCATCTTGCAGTATTCAAGGTCTTTGGAGCAGCTTCAGTACAAGTTTCGAAAGCGCCTGTGCGTGCTTGAGCATTAACAAGCCCAATAATATATATGCTAGATGTTGTCGAACCTTCCATGATATGCACACCTACAGTACAGTTTGCTCTGTTTGTTCAGTTTAGATGCTTGTATCACGTGATTCACACAATGACATCGGAAAACTGACGAAGGGTCCAGAAGGAGCCAGGCGACCTTGCCCTCCCACTCTCCCACTCTCCTTTCCCAACCAAACGCGATATGTATAATTAGGTAGCGCCAACACTCAGCGGCTGGGACAGGACACTACTGGGTGACGGCCCCGTCGTATTCCAATAATGCCATTCTTTTGTCTCCATATTTGTACTATCTTATGTGGGTGATGTTTTTAAACTTCACAGCTTCGTGTCTGACGAGGTCTATTCTACCTTTATAGATCTACAAACTCATTACTCTCTACGTATTTAGGGTGCAGCTTAAACAGAGATTCTTCGATCAGAAAGCGCTGATCTCTGACTTGGTTTCCATGTGGCTAGGAGCGGGAGACGCCCCGGAGCTTGTTCCGATCGTTAGTATGGAAGGTACCTGCGTTTTCCATAAGTCTCAATATTGGCTAATTTCCGTATACGGACCAGAAATCAGCCACCATATGCAAGCTCAGGGCTTGTGAGTGGAAGCGACTAATCCCTCTATACGCTCGGTCCACGCCGTATCCCATCCAGGACAACCAACAGCTGTCTGAGATGAGGCTATATTGGCACCCCCATATACGATCTATTCTAGACCACCCTGTAAGCCAATCCGGGTGCCGGCTGAGCCCTGCCTCATGCAGTTTCGCGGCGTAGCAAGTCTCTGTCACCACTAGACTCTTTATTCTCACCGTGACGCGAGCATTTCCAATCCACTCTACCCGTGCTTCCGTGCCTGTTCCTATTGCCATGCGGCGCAGGTACGAGAGAAAACAGGCCACTTAGTCTTGGTATTTCCATGAGGGCCAATGGGGTCTATGCAAATGGAGCTTCTATGAGCATACCCCATGCCGAAGGCACCGACAGCCAGGTTCGTATTCATGCCCATGGGGCATGACAATAGCCACAAACCCCACGGTCTATTCTCATGATCCGGGGCTGAAGTTGAGTCCTCTCATAAAGTGTGCCTGCCCCTTCTTTCTCAAAGCTTGATCCTCCAGTGCTTTTGACTTCAACGCCCATCACTCTCTTTGGGATCTGCTTGTCAACTCTCATTTTATCGATTCATCGATACCACAGTCGTTACGCTTCTTGTTTTGAAATTTGATTTTATAATGGCTCCTTCATCAGTATTTGTGAAGGCCGGCGTCGTCGCCTTGGCTGCATTCACATCGTCCGCCGCCGCCGCTGTGGCCGCTGTACCAACAGAGTATAAGGTTGCAGATGTATACCAGGGACAGACTTTCTTTGATCAGTTCAACTTCAACGACGTATGTATTGTTGGTGCCGTGTATCGTGCAATGCTGAAGATTGATAGGATGTTGACCCAACCCACGGATTCGTCGACTTCAAGAGCCAGGCCGTTGCCAAAAGCCAGGGACTGATCAGTGTTAACGCACTTGGACAAGCCTATCTGGGAGTTGACTCGACAACTGTTCTTAAGGACTTGAATAAGCGTGGCCGCGCTAGTGTTCGCGTGGAAAGCAAGAAGCTCTATAATGGAGGTCTCTTCATTGCTGATATTGCCCACATGCCTTCGTCCGTCTGCGGTGTTTGGCCAGCATTTTGGACTTCCGGGCAACAGAACTGGCCCAACGATGGAGAAATTGATATCATCGAGAATATCAGTGAAGCCCAGCAGAATGCTGTCACGTTGCACACCGGGACTCAGGACTGCACGCTTTCCAAGGCTGCCCAGGGAGGGAGCTTGGTTACATCGCACTGCTCCAACTACTTCGCAGACCATGTAACACAGTGGGAGAACCAAGGCTGTTCCGTTCAGAACACCGACTCCGCCAACAACTACGGCGATGCTTTCAACTCGGTCGGTGGTGGAATCTACGCTGTGGTTAGTACGGACAGACACTGGTGTCCGATGCCTACTGACATATATTTTAGGAATGGACCGACGCGAGTATCAAGATCTGGAACTTCCCTCGCCTCAGTGCTGATGGTATCAACGCATTGAG
Organism: Pseudogymnoascus sp. VKM F-4516 (FW-969); assembly: GCA_000750815.1. Lineage (NCBI taxonomy): Eukaryota > Fungi > Ascomycota > Leotiomycetes > Thelebolales > Thelebolaceae > Pseudogymnoascus > Pseudogymnoascus sp. VKM F-4516 (FW-969). The sequence continues at coordinate 111,400 of JPJZ01000358.1, forward strand.
CGCCCACCCAGACCCAACCAAATGGCGCAAGGCAACCATCACCACCGTCGGAGGCTCTTGTGAGGTAAAGAAGCTGTTCAAGAACCACAACTTGATCATCGACACCACCTTCTGTGGTGATTATGCTGGTCAAGATGTTTTCTGGCAAGCGACTTCATGCTACAAGTCCAACCCAACCAAATACGCAAGCTGTGCATCCTACGTGGCCGCAAACCCGGCTAAGTATAAGAACGCGTACTGGCTTATCAACGGCGTCAAGGTTTACCAGGTCGGCCCAAAGTCGGTTGCTAGCAGCACTTCAACGAAGCCAACGTCGACCAAGGCCCCAACTTCGACTAAGGCTCCAACTTCGACCAAGGCTCCAACTTCGACCAAGGCTCCAACTTCGACCAAGGCTCCAACTTCGGTCAAGGTTCCCACTTCGACCAAGGATGTTCACCCCACAACTCCTATCGTCTCCCAATCGTCAAAGACATACAGCAACTCTTCCGTGACTGCCACAGATTATCCTACTCTCACATCCACTGTTGTCACTACCTCTGTGTACACCATCACCTCCTGTGCACCGACCGTAACCAACTGCCCGGTTGGCCATGTCACGACTGAAATCATCACAAGCTTGACGACTTGGTGCCCTGGAAACCCAACCTACACACCTGTCCCAACCACCACCCCTGGATCTGATGAATACACCACCTCGACTGTGTACGCAACCAGCGTCGTGACAATTACCAAGTGCCCTGCAACTGTTACCGACTGCCCTGCCTCATCCACCGTTGTCGTGACCTCCACATACCCAGTCTCAACCACCGTCTGCCCTGTTGGCTCCCTGCCAACTGACTCAGGCCTGCCTTCCGTGATCCCCCCATACGGAAATGGCAATGGTACCTCGCCCGCTGGTCCTACCGGACCCGCAGGACCAGCAGGACCTGCTAGCCCAACCAAGACCTCCGGTCCTGGAAAGCCTAACTTGCCAGTTTCTCCGGCCCAGCCGACCGCCCCGGCGTTCGGCAGCTCTGGAGGCAAGATTGGAGCCAGCATGAGCCTGCTGATGGGTGTTGCTGGTGTCGCACTACTTTTGTAGATGGCTGATATCTTGAGATATAGTTAGATATATGTCCAGCGGGATCTAAATTTTTGGAAATATACGTTGAGGAATAATGATTGGTGCTTTTTGTGATTTAATGGATGAGAGCGATGGAGCTGGCACAGGTCATGATTTTTGTTAATTTATAATTCGTCCCGATCTAATGATTGGATACTTTACATTCTCTTCTTTATTATGAAGTTCCATGCCTTTGTAGAGCGGTTTGAGTGAAGCTGTAATATACGTAGAGTTTACCTGACGGATTATTCGTTATTCTAGCATTAGATGATAAATAATTATTCACAAAAATGAAAAAATATACAAATCAATTGTTCAAATCCATTTTATTTTGAAGGCAGGTAAAATAACCCGTTCTCAAGTGCCATAAATATAGGTAGCCATCCAGCAATCTCCCATAAGGAGCTGAAATGCGCCATAGTCCCCTCCTTTGTCCTCGACGGCAATCGTTGGACCCTTCCTCAATTGATGCTGCCCCTGAAAAGCGTGACCCCGAGAGAGAAAGTGCGATGAGTCGCACGTGCTTACCAATTTTCAAGCTCGTTTGCCGGATGTAAAAGGCCGAGCTCCGTTAGCGCCCGGCGCCGGCATCACGGACCCTAAAGCTGGAGTCAAGTCTCTCCGATGAGAAATGTTGAGCTTCACCGGAAGCATCGCACATTTACGCTGGCCATGAATCGCGACAATGCGACTTAGACGACGCCAATCATCGCTACTCAACTGGTTCTGATCTCATTTTTCCTTTCCGAAGCTGTTTTGGTAGTTAGGGTTCGCGCGATGCGCGGCTCACTTGTACCGCGAAGCAAGGCATTGGGGGCCTTGTTGGATAACGTTATTACCAGACAGGCTCCGGCCACTCAGCATGCTCAGGCGCCTCTGAGGCAGACGTCGCCGATATATAAAGCTGCGCTGAGGCAGCTGACGACATCGTCTCTGCCGAAGGCAAGACTGCCCGCCACACAAGCGAAACCGACTTCTGCCAATTTGAAATTGGTATCGTCATGGACTACTATTAAACCGACCTGGCCGTCACCAGCGACTCAACTGCGAGCACTTTCCACAACCCCGCAACGGAAAGAGGTACGGAAGACAGAGCCGACACCGACAACACCGAAGCAGGAAGACTGGAAGGAGCAAGCCAGGAGAGAAGAGGAAGAGGAAGAGCTAGAAGCCGAACGTGGCTTCGGTCGCAGCGAGAAGGCATCTCGTGCGGCACAAGTGAACCTCTCTGCAAGACTGGGAGACACGAAAAATGTCAAGAACTCTGCTGGCTTCGGCGAGATATGGCGATTGATTAAGATTGCGCGGCCCGAGGCAAAATGGCTGGGACTCGCATTCGTCTTCCTGCTCATATCGAGCACGATTACCATGTCGATCCCATTCTCGATAGGCAAAATCCTCGACCTGGCGACAAATGAGAGCGGCGATGGAAAGCTCTTTGGCCTGGACCTGAAGCAATTCTACATCGCGCTTGGCTGCGTGCTGACACTCGGAGCAGCGGCCAACTATGGACGCATCATTATCCTACGAATTGTGGGAGAGAGGATTGTCTCGCGTTTGAGAAGTCAACTGTACAGACGCACATACGTCCAGAACGCTGAGTTTTTCGATGCGAACCGCGTTGGTGACTTAATCTCGAGACTGAGCTCCGACACCGTAATTGTTGGAAAGAGTATCACTCAGAACCTCTCAGACGGCCTTCGTGCGTTTGTTAGTGGTGGTGCAGGATTTGCAGCTATGGCCTGGGTCAGCATCAAACTCACTAGCATTCTTTGTCTCATGTTCCCGCCTGTCGCCATCGGCGCCTTCTTCTACGGCCGAATGATCCGAAATCTCAGTCGCAAGATCCAGCGAAACCTAGGTACATTAACCAAGATTGCCGAAGAGCGCTTGGGGAACGTGCGAACCAGTCAGGCCTTTGCGGGTGAGATCCAGGAGGTGTCCCGGTATAACAAGCAAATCAAGAAAATCTTTGCATTGGGGAAGAAAGAAGCCATTATCAGTGCGACTTTCTTCAGTTCCACAGGATTCATGGGAAACATGACTATCTTGGCACTGCTGTACTCTGGAGGCGCAATGGTCAAGAGCGGAGCGATAAGCATCGGTGACTTAACGTCCTTCCTTATGTACACAGCCTACGCCGGTTCCTCGCTATTTGGCTTGTCCTCCTTCTACTCCGAGTTGATGAAGGGTGTTGGTGCAGCATCCCGTCTGTTTGAACTTCAGGACCGCAAGCCAACAATCCACGCCACGGTGGGAACGCCTGTCAAGTCAGCCCAGGGACCAATCACCTTTAAAGATGTTCACTTCGCATACCCAACCAGACCTGCGGTTGACATCTTCTCCGGATTAGACTTCACCATCCCATCCGGCTCGAACGTCGCCATCGTCGGACCCTCCGGCGGCGGCAAATCGACAATCGGCTCCCTTCTGCTCCGTTTCTACAACCCCACATCCGGCCAAGTCTTCATCAACGGCGTCGACATCTCCACCATGAACGGCAAATCCCTCCGCCGCCGCATCGGCATGGTCGGCCAAGAACCCGTCCTCATGTCCGGCTCCGTGGCCGAGAACATCGCCTACGGCCGCCCCAACGCCTCGCGCAGCGAGATCATCGCCGCCGCCCGCAAAGCCAACTGCCAATTCATCGAAGATTTCCCCGAGGGGCTCGACACGCAGGTCGGCGCGCGCGGTGCCCAGCTGAGCGGTGGGCAGAAGCAGCGCATTGCGATTGCGCGCGCGCTGCTCAAGGATCCGGATATCCTGATCCTGGACGAAGCGACGAGCGCGCTGGATGCGGAGAGCGAGACGCTGGTTAATTCTGCGCTGGCGGCGCTGCTGAGGGGGCATAATACGACTATCTCGATTGCGCATCGCTTGAGCACTATTAAGCGCAGTGATCGCATTATTGTCTTGGGCAATGATGGGAAGGTCGCGGAGATGGGGACGTACAAGGAACTCGCTGCGGATCCGGAGAGTGCGTTTACGAGGCTCATGGAGTGGCAGATGAGTGGGGGTGAGGGCACTGAGGAGGCTGTGAGTGTTAACCGTGAGGGTGGCGGTCATGTCACGGAGAGTGAGGTTATTGCGGATAATCTCGCGCGCGAGGCGATTGAGATGGCGGAGGAGGAGGAGGCTCACGAGCAGGAGGAGGCGGAGGAGGCGAAGCGGGAGGAGGAGGAGAAGCAGGCTAAGTCGGAGGGTGTAGATGGCGAGGTGAAGAAATAAGGGGCGGGCGGCTAGTTTGAAGGGACGGCGTTTTTTATAGACGAGACGAGCGGGCCGTGTGCGCATGTTTTTTTATTGCGGACGTTTGTATATAAGTGCGTGATACTCCTCTCAAAAGGGGATGGTTTGGAAGACAGTTGCATAGACGTTGGTTTGGCATACTGTAGAATAGCACAAAAAAAAAAACTTAATTATCCCAGACACTCTTCACTATGAACGGATACTTGAATGCCGTGCTCACATTTTATAGTCTCTTTATAAAAACAGCAGCAGTGTTCTTAGTATGTGTAACTCTTTCAATTGTAACCAAATCAAATCTCTAAAAATCTATCCCATCCCGCAAACTATGCAAACGCCAAACAATCTCTAGGTTTCGAAGCCTTCTAGCCTCCTAAGCCTTCTCCCCAAAAACCAACAACCTCTCCCCCTCAACAGGCAAGAAAGTCTTCTCCCCAGCGGGGCCACCAGGCGCACCAACAACCAACTCAGCATCCAACACCCAATCCGCGGATAGACCCCAAGTCTCCCTCACGCGCTCATCAACAAGCGGGTTGTAATGCTGCAAGTTGCCTCCCAGTCCCTCGGCTGCGAGCGCAGTCCAGAGGGAGATCTCGGTCGCGCCGGCGGATTGGGCGGCCCAGTGGGGGAACTTGTCGGCGTAGGTGGCGTAGGTGGCTTGTTGGCCCGTGATGGTGGGGGTGTGGGTGAAGAAGAGGATCTGTGGGATGTGTTAGTTATATATTTCTCTTTAAATTGAATTGGGG